>CAUYON010176410.1:0-40173 GCA_963573935.1 Arctocebus calabarensis
ATAAAACATGAAAAAAGAACTTATACTAAGGAAAAAATAAGAAAACTAAGGAGCCAGGCCCACCCATCTCCCCCATGGTGTAGAGTGAACTCACCATGCAACTCACGGTGGTGATGACTGTGGAGGTCAGTCTGCCACTGAGCACAGGCAGTGCACGTTTGGTCTGAAAATTAGACGGAGTGAAGGAAATGGTAAATGCAGTAGGGAGGAGGTTAGCTGTGGGGGTTCTGCTGTATATAGTTTTAGTTTTGAATATAGACTTATTGAATAACTATGAACTGCCTGTAACAAGTACAAGAAAAGTATGAATTCATGTATTTTTTTGTTTGTTTATTTTGCAGTTTTTGGCCTGGGCTGGATATGAACCTGCCACCTCCGGCATATGGGGCCAGTGCCCTACTCCTTTGAGCTACAGGCACCGCCGAATTCATGTATTTTTAAATTAACACATATACTTCAGTTTTAGGAAAAAATTCTAAGTAAGCTTGTATTCAGGCTGAATAAGTCATGAAGGAGATTTATTCCTTATAAATTTCACTGTATTATACTGTTGTTTTCCAGATGCTATATCACAAGAAAGCAGAGTATAGAAAAGATGAATGTTTTGCTGTTTAGAAAATTAGTTCGTTGGCTCGGCGCCTGTGGCTCAACGGGCTGGGGCACCAGCCATGCACACCTGAGCTGGCGGGTTCGAATCCAGCCCGGGCCCGCCAAACAACAATGGTGGCTGCAACCAAAAAATCACTGGGCATTGTGGTGGGTGCCTGTAGTCCCAGCTACTTGGGAGACGGAGGCAGGAGACTCGCTTGAGCCCAGGAATTGGAGGTTGCTGTGAGCTGTGATGCCACTGCAGTCTATCCAGGGTGACAGCTTGAGGCTCTGTCTCAAAAAAAAAGAAAGAAAATTAGTTCATTAAAGAGTACTAGCTTTAGTTACTTTCTACCCGGGTAGTTTCTCAGGAGGGTATTTTGTTCTTAATTCAGATTATTTTATTTATAAAGTCTCACTGTGTTGTCCTTGGTAGAGTGCTGTAGCATCACAGCTCACAGCAACCTCCAACTCTTGGGCTTGAGCAATTCTCTTGCCTCCGCTTTTCAAGTAGCTGGGACTACAGGCGCCCACCACAACGCCCGGCTGTTTTTGGTTATAGTTGTCATTATTGTTTAGCTGGCCAGGTGGGGCTTGAACCTATCAGTCTCGGTGGCCGCAGCCCCATTCACTGAGCTATGGCGCTGAGCCTTAATTCAGATTCTTAATTTGTTAGAAATGGTGTAGTGTTTGGCAATATTGAAAGAGGACATTTTTATTTTGTATATTGCTACATTTTTCACCATTTGATTTCATCTTCTTTTCCACAAACTTACTCAAAGTATATTCTGTATCTTTAGGTAGTCAATTGCATGGGTCTGTGCCTCCTGGTAGTGATAAGATGGTCCTGAGTAGAAAATGTTTTCAGACAATCTCAACATGTGTATGATACCGAAACTAGAGTAGTTTCTGGTAAATTAGAAGTTCTTGTCTTTTACTAACCAGAAAAAGTACTAACTCTTTCTATTAAATAATTACTTCACAGTTACTACTAGATCAGTCACTTTTTAATTCCTCTGCTCTTAGAGAGAAATATGTGTATACTTGTCAGTGAAGCCCAGATCACTGGCCACCTAATCAGGGTCTGACAACCTTGGTTAGATGCAGAATCGGTGACAGGTGGCAGACTGGTGTCCCACTCCCTGCGGCCTTCTCTCCTTCAGTGTGGAGTCAGCTGGTGTCTGTGTGCAGCGACTCTGTGGTAATGGTTGTCTTGGTTTGGCCTCCAGACTAGTGGTGCACACTCTGGAGATGTCACCTGTGACTGAGGAACACTCAGGGTGTCAAGCATGCTGGTGCAGTTGAAGACATTTGTAAAAGCTGTTTCCATGCGACAAAAATGGAAATGTGTTCAAATTTATATGTACTGATTTCTGTATTTGTACTTTTTCTAGGAAACCAGTAGACTAAGTAACTGTTACTAGTAACAACATCTTTTAAAAGCTTGCTATGTTCTAGACACTATGCTGTGTGTTCTACCTGTGTTTTCTCATAATCCTCATGTAACCCATGAGGCTGGCACTGTTATTGTCCCCATTTTACAGATGTGGAAACTGAGACTTAGATCAAGTAATTTGCCCAGAGTAGTATTCAAAGGCTTGTATCACCTGGCAGTGGTGATAGAAAGATGGGGAACAATCTGAACAGCTATATATCCCACATCTGATCTGTGATAAGGCCCAGTCTCTGTCATCAAAGTACTCAGTGGCTCTTTAGAGGAAGGAAGGTATAGTACCAGTAATAAAAGCTAGGTCATAAGTATCCATCAGATCAATATTATAGGGTGAGTAAACGCAGTAGGCATTCCATCATTCTAACGATCACTTTAGTAGAGGTAATCGGAAAGAGTTTATTAGAGATTTTAGGATTTATATTGGCAAGGAGAGTATTAAGGGCAAGAAGGCACCATATTGACAAAAATAAAAAAGCATAAAGGATGTGGTTGAATTTTTTTTTTTTGAGACAAAGTCTCACTCTGTTGCCCTTGGTAGAGTGCCATGGTGTCATAGCTCACAGCAACCTTAAACTCCTGGACTCAAGTGATCCTCTTGCCTCAGCCTCCCAAGTAACTGGGACTACAGGTGTCCACCATAACGCCCAGGTCTCACTCTTGCTCAGGCTGGTCTTGAACCTGTGAGCTCAGGCAATCTACCCACCTTGGCCTCCCAGAGTGCTAGGATTATAGGCATGAGGCACTGCACCTGGCCTCAAGGATGTAGTTGGATCATGATTATAGATGAAGTAAGAAAGTAATGGCAACAAGTTAGGAAGGCTAATGGGAGACGGATTGTGAAGACCCTGGAGCTCCAGGCCAAGAAGTTTAAACTTTATTCTATAGGCTCTGGGGAGCAGTAGAAAGTATAGAAGGAATTGTTTGTATACAGTATGACTAAAATCTAGGTTTCTAGATTTCTTCAGAAAAAATGCCTCCGTAGATTATTATTTTTTCTTCTTAACTTTAGGTCTAGAATTGTCAATATTTGTTTTTGAAGTTTCCCCCATCAAAAAAGGAAAGGTAAATAAATTACTACAGTAAGAAAGTACCCATATCCTCAACATGAGGGAAGCAGAGGAGTGGAGGGGAGGAGAGGGAAAAAAGACGAAGGAAGGAAGAGAAGGAAAGAACTTACAGAGTTTTTTAGATCTTTTTTTTTTTTTTTTTTTTTGAGATGGAGTCTCACTGTGTAGCCCTCAGGAGAGTGCTGTGGTGCCACAGCTCACAGCAACCTCAAACTCTTGGGCCCAAGTGATTCTCTTACCTCAGCCTCCTAAGTAGCTGGGACTATAGGCGCCTGCCACAACACCTGGCTGTTTTTGTTGTTGTTGTAGTTGTCATTGTTAATAAGTTGGCTGGGGCTGGGTTCGGACCTCCCACCCTCAGTGTATATGGCTGGCACCATAACCACTGAGCTATGGGGGAAGGGGGACACCATGCCCCAGCTATTTTTTTGTTGTAATTGTCATTGTTGTTTGGCAGGCCCGGGCTGGGTTCAAACCTTCCAGCTCTAGTGTATGTGGCCGGCGCCCTAGCCGCTGAGCTATAAGCACCGAGCCAAGTTTTTGAGATTTTTTTTGAGACAGATCCTCAAGATATCACCCTGGGTAGAGTTCTGTGGCATCACAGCTCACAGCAGCCTCCAACCTCTGGGCTCAAGCAATTCTCCTGCCTCCACCTCCCAAGTAGTTGGGACTACAGGCCCCTCAAACACAACCAGCTATTTTGTGGTTGCACCCGTCATTGTTGGCAGGCCTGGGCTGGATTCAAACTCGCCAGCTCAGGTGTATATGGCTGGTGCCTTAGCCACTTGAGCCACAGGCACCGAGTCAGTTTTTGAGATTCTTAAAAAATTTCCCTTCCTAACCTCTACTTAAAATAAGAGTAATGGCAAATCTGTAAGTTCTCTAGAGAAATAATTTGAAAGAATTTATTTTATTTATTTATTTATTTATTTTTTTTTTTGAGACAAAGCCTCAAGCTGTCACCCTGGGTAGAGTGCTATGGCATCACTGCTCACAGCAACCTCCAAATCCTGGGCTCAAGTGAGTCTCCTGCCTCCGCCTCCCAAGTAGCTGGGACTACAGGCGCCCACCATAATGCCCGGCCATTTTTTTTGGTTGCAGCCGTCGTTGTTTGGCGGGCCTGGGCTGGATTCAAACCCACCAGCTCAGGTGTACACGTGGCTGGCGCCTTAGCCCGTTGAGCCACAGGCGCCGAGCCAAGAATGTATTAATTTTGAGTCTTGTCCTTCCTGTAGTACAAATCTCATTGTGAAATCTTGAATGCTAATTCCTTATCATAACAAGATAGTGTTTATTGTATCCAATTTCAATGCCTCCCCCACCTTTCCTGATGAAAGGCATTCCCACGGTGTTTTTAAGGCTTTCTTGTCTTTTCAAAGGTCACTCTGTTTATTCTGTCCTACTTTATGCCAGTCATGTGCCAGACTTGAGGCCTCCTCTGGGGACAGCCTTGTGTAGACCGTGGAATAAGGTTGCTGCTGCACTTACAGACGGTCATGTTCTTCCAGCACTCAGCCCTTTATGCCTCTTCAGAAACAGTATTTGCTTTGTGCAGATGGGACTTAGGCAGCAAGGTTGTAATTAAAATTAGTAAATTGCTACTTAAAGTGAAGTTTTGCCAGCTTTGTAAAAAGGCACTTTTTCAGTTTGATAGACATATTTTTTTAATTTCATGTCTCATTATTCATCTGTCACGATCTCGTGAGTGATCCTTGTTCAGTGTGATAAAGCAGCCCCTAACGTTTTATGTTCACCAAAACATCAGACTGAACTCAGTGCTGCCAGAATAATGTAATTTTTGTATAAATACTATCGACTCCCAATCTTCTTACTACAATTAATAATAGATTATCGTCTCTTTAAATAAAAGAGTTTGGAATTTAGTTGGGGGGTGGGGGGAGTGGTCTGTTTTCCAAGTGGCCCTTTGAACCAATGTTTACTGTGAAGGTGGTAATGTTTTATCCAGCCCTGGGGAAGCCATTTCAGCGTGTGAAAGGGTGGTTATGCTGGGAAGGGGGAAGTGTTGAAGCTTTGAAAAACCATGAAAAGCACAGGAATTAAAATAAAGGTCCTTTGGACATTTTGGAACCTTAAAGAGTAAGAACCACAACTGGTGACTTAAGCGTAGAGTTTTTCTGTTTCACCGTAAAAATCAAATATAGTTCTTAAGTATCAGGGGCAACTTGTAGCCAGAATTTAAATGGAAAATAAGGCTAGAATTGAATCTAATAACTTTTTGTGGACATTTATTTTTATTCAGTGTCTTCTCAAGGTGAAGATAACTCTTTGTAAATGTCCTAGAGAAATACAGTAGCTTTCTGTTCACCCTCTGCAAGTAAGAGGGGTGGATCGTTCCACTACTGACATTTAAAGTAGGAATAGTGATACTTTTTGATGTGATAAAGTACCTTTTTTTAATTTTTTTTTTTTTTTTTAGTGACAGTGTTATTTTATTGCCCTCGGTAGAGTGCTGTGGCATCACAGCTCACAGCAACCTCCACCTCCTGGGCTTACGTGATTCTCTTGCCTCATCCTCCTGAGTAGCTGGGACTACAGGCGCCCGCCACAATGCCCGGCATTTTTTTTTTGTTGCAATTTGGCAGGGGCCAGTTTCGAACCTACCACCCTCAGTATATGGGGCTGGTGCCCTACCCACTGAGCCACAGGTGCTGCCCTGATATAGTGCCTTTTAAATATGTAGCACCTGTGTGATGTATTATGGTGATCACTTAATGAGTGTGTGAATTCTGGATCTTGGTTCTTTCCTGGTGTTGCCCTCACTCCTGACACCTCATGACCCTGAACGTGCTGCTTACTTTTTGTAGACGCACCTACGTTGGCAGTATGCCTGGTCGGATAATCAATGGTCTGAAGACTGTCGGGGTCAACAACCCAGTGTTCCTGTTAGATGAGGTTGACAAACTGGGGAAAAGTCTGCAAGGCGATCCAGCTGCAGCTCTGCTTGAGGTAAGATTGAGAAAATTCTGCCTGTAATCACACTGGGAAAGGGTGGGTGCTTATGTTTAAGGAGTGTACTCACTGGTCTGAGTTCAGTTTCGGGGAAAACATTTGGAACAGACTGAAGTTTGAGTAAATTGACGATTAAATTCACATATCTTGGGGATTTCGTTCTCTTTCTGATAAGCTCCTTCACTTCTTTTTTTCTTTTCTTGTTTTTTTTTTTTTTTCGTAGAGACAGAGTCTCACTTTATCGCCCTGGGTAGAGTGCCGTGGCGTCACACTACTCACAGCAACCTCCAGCTCTTGGGCTTAAGCGATTCTCTTGCCTCAACCTCCCTAGTAGCTAGGACTACAGGCGCCCGCCACAGCGCCCAGCTGTTGTTTTTTGTTTTTTTTGTAGAGACAGAGTCTCACTTTATCGGCCTTTATAGCCTCAGTAGAGTGCCGTGGCGTCACACAGCAACCTCCAACTCCTGGGCTTAGGTGATTCTAAGCCTCCCGAGAACACAGCATTCTAAGCCTGCCTCAGCCTCCTGAGTAGCTGGGACCACAGGTTCCCACCACAACACCTGGCTGTTTTTTGGTTGCAGTTTGGCCGGGGCCAGGTTTGAACCCGCCACCCTCGGTATATGGGGCCGCCGCCCTACTCGCTGAGCCACAAGTGCCACCCTCTTTTCCTGTTTTGTTTTGTCAAATAGTTTAACAAAATTCATACATGCTTATTATTTAGAGACAGATAATTCTGTAAGATTATTACAAATAAACTACAAGCAAGTTCCCTTCTCCATGGGGTCCCTATTTCCTCTTCTGCACTTTGACCTTTGTCACTTTAGCTGCTTAGTTCCATTTTCAAAATTGCATAGCTGTATTTTTTTTTTTTCACTTTCTTGTATTATTTATAGATTACCCTCTATAGGAGATGAGGGTTTTACTTTTTTTTTCCTTTGCCCCTATGCTATCATTTTTATACCCTGAGTCTTCTGATACAAATTTTATCTTTGTTTTTAAGTCATTGGTATCATTTGCCTTACTGTTATCACCTAAGTGCTTTCCGCAGCTGAGCCACATGGTAAGCTGTGATCACCTTTCTCTTCCTGTTGATGTTCTCTCAGATCTTTTCAGAGTTAACAGTCGTCCTGTCTGCTTTCCTAACCAGTTGTCTAGCTCTCTTCTGCAGACACCCAGACTCCCAGGGGTCCAGTCGGAGCTGGTGGCTCTGTCCTGCTGTCCCCTGCCTCCCTGTGCTTCTTCCTCCGTTCATCCCTCATTTCTGTGTGTTAATCCTTAATTCCCTCATGGTCTCCGGAGGAAGCTTATGTAGGTGATAAATTTTTTTTAACTTTGCATAACTGAAATGTCTTTGTTTTCCTCATAGTTGACTGTAGTTTGAGTATAGAATTATAGTTGGAAACAGTTTTCTTGAAGAATTTTGATTTTCTCAGTGTTATTGATAAGTCAGTTATTCCGTTCCTATCCTTTGGGCTCTGTTTACCCTGAAAACTTTTAAGGTCTTCCCTTTATCTCAGTGTCTTGAAAATTCACAGTAATCTGCTTTGACTTGTGTCTCTTTTTATTCATTTTTCCTGATTTTTTTTTTTTTTTTTTTTTTTTTTTTTTTGATGACTCACAGTAGAGTGTTGTGGTGTCACACAGGCTTAAGCAATTCTCTTGCCTCAGCCTCCCAGTAACTAGGACTACAGGCACCTTCCACAACACCTGGCTATTTTTTTTTTTTTTTTTTTGCTGTTGTCATTGTTTAGCAGGCCCTGCCCTGAGCTCGAACCTGCTAGCCTTGGTGTATGTGGCCAGTGCACCCAACTCCCTGAGCTATGGGCGCCAAGCCGGTTTTTTGCTGATTAGTTGAAGATTCTTTGAATAATTCTTCTTTAGCTCTGGGAAATTTTCTTAAGTTCTTTTGTTGATGATTTCTTCCCCTTTCGTTTTTTTGGATCTTCTAATATTTGGATGTTGATCTTTATTTTCTTATCTTTTCCCTCCTATTACTCATCTCTTATTTTTTGCTCTAGACTTTTTCTTTTTCCTGCCTTCATATTAGAATTGAAGCTCTATACTTTCTGTTTTCTCAGATTTTTAAGGTATAACTCATTATAACCTCAAATTCCTGGGCTCAGGTGATCACCTGGATAATTTTTAATATTTTTTTATAGAGATGGAATCTCACTATGTTGTCCAGCCTAGTCTTAAACTCCTGACCTCAAGGGATCCATCTGTCTTACCTCCTGAAGTGCTCGGATTGCAGGTTGAGCCACTGTGTCCGGTCACATTTACCTTTTTTTTTTTTTTTTTTTTGAGACAAGAGTCTTATCTGTTACCCTGAGTAGAGAGAGTGCCATGGCATCATAGCTCACAGCAACCTCAGTCTCTTGGGCTCAAGTGATTCTCTTGCCTCAGCCTCCTGAGTAGCTGGGACTACAGGTGGGACTATACCGCAGCCCCCGGCTGTTTTCGGAGATGAGGTCTCACTCTTGCTCAGGCTGATCTGGAACTCCTGAGCTCAGGCAATCCTCCTATCTTGGCCTCCCAGAGTGCTAGGATTATAGGTGTGAGCTCACATGACATATAAGTAAAAGTGCTCTGTAAACTGTAAAGTACTGTACAGATGTTACTTTAATATTTGCCAACATTTCTTCTGTGTTTACTTTGAAAGCCACTTGCTGTTTCCATTGCCAGTAGACTCACTTGAATGAAAAAAAGAGTAAATTCAATTATTTAACATCGTATATTTATAGTAGATTATTGCTGAGAGTCTTATAGTTTGTTATCTTCCCACATAGAAAACATTTTTTAAAAATAGCATCTAGAGGGCAGCGCCTACGGCTCATCAAGTAGGGCACTGGCCCCATATACCGAAGGTGGTAGGTTCAAACCCGGCCTCAGCCCAACTGCAAAAAACAGAAAAATAGCCGGGCGTTGTGGTGGGGGCCTATAGTCCCAGCTACTCGGGAGGCTGAGGCAGGAGAATCGCCTAAGCCCAGGAGTTGGAGGTTGCTGTGAGCTATGTGACGCCACGGCACTCTACCAAGGGTGACAAAGTAAGACTCTGTCTCTACAAAAATAAATAAATAAATAAATAAATAAATAACATCTAGTTAGCATTTGTAAAATGTAACTGTGTAAGGTTATTTTTTTGGACAGCTGATTTGTATTAAGGGAATATCAATATGAAGAGCATAATAGTCAATATAAACTAGAGTGGTTACTCTGAATAAATTTAAGAGTAAATTTTTCTGATGTAAATTCTTCCTGCCTTCATATTCATTCATGAAGGGACATACCCTTTTCCTTGCGCTTCCATGGAATTGTTGCTTATGCACAATAAAACATACTGTCAATTGCTCTTATCCAAAATACGAGCATTCATATTCAGACAGCCTCTTCCAATAATTTATTGGAATGACATAAAAATGGATTCAACTATTTAATAAACAAGTTGCAATGGACAGTAGTGTTTGGGCAAGCCTATTACTGAGTAGCATTAAATTGTTTGTTACAATGAAAATACTTTTATGTAATTAATAGACTTGAAAGAAAATTATAGAATTATTTTCTTATCAGATAGATTGTATTATATTTATAATTGGTGCATTCAGATTTATTAAGTGTAAGTGCATTTCCCAAATACATTTTTGTGTGAATGGACAAGTAAAACATAGATATTTTATCAATTTTCTGTATAGGCAAGAATATTTACAGATCTAAAAATGTATATTCCTCCAAAATAGAAATGCTGCTAGTCTAGACATAGTAAACTTCTTTCTTTAAAACTGAAGTTTTTAGAATCAGATCCAGTTGGTAATTAGATTAAGCAGAGTATGTCTTACTTGGATACAGCAGATCTTCTGAATTACACAACTGTTGTTAGAAAATGTCAGAGGAGGGCGGCACCTCAGTGGGTAGGGCGCCAGCCCCATATATCAAGGGTGGCGGGTTTGAACCCGTCCCTGGCCAAACTGCAACAAAAAATAGCTGTGGATTATGGTGTTTGACTGTAATCCTAGCTACTTGGGAGGCTGAGGCAAGAGAATCGCCTAAGCCCAAGAGCTAGAGGTTGCTGTGAGCTGTGATGCTGTGGCATTCTACCGAGGGTGACAAAGTGAGACTCTGTCTCTAAAAAAAAAGGAAGAAGAAGATCAAACCTGCCCCAGCATTCCCTTAGCCAAAGTCTAATCCAGAGCAAGGCCCTGACTGTCTTCGATTCTCTGAAGGCTGAGAGAGATGAGGAAGCTACAGAAGAAAAGTTTGAAGCCAACAGAAGTTAGTTTGTGAAATTTAAGAAAGAAGCCATCTTCATAACATAAAAGTGCATGGTGTAGCAGCGAGTACTGATGTAGCAAGCGAGCCAGAAGATCTCGCTAAGATCAGTGGTGAATGTGAGACAACAGATTTTCAATGCAGACAAAATGGTTTTAAACTGTATTAGAGGAAGATATCGGCATAGACTTTCATAGCTAGAGAGGAGTCAGTGCCTGGCTTCAAAGGACAGACTGACTCTTACGAGGGGTAGACACAGCTGATGACTCTGAGTTGAAGCCAGTGCTCATTTACCATTCAAAAAATGTTAATGTGCTTAAAAATTATGCTGACTCGACTCTGCCTATCGTCTATAAATGTAACAACAAAGACCAGATAACAGCACATCTGTTTATGTCATAGTTTGCTGAATATTTTAAGCCTACTGTTATGACACAATACTCAGGAAAATTTACTTTTTTTGGAAATATTACTGCTAATTGACAGTACACTTATCACCCAAGAGTTCTGACAGAGGTGTGAAAGGTGATTATTATTGTTTTCATGTTTGCTAACAGAACTGCAGCTCATGGATCAAGGAGTAATTTTGACAAACTGTCTTATTATTTAAGAATTATAATTGAATGTTTTCTAAAAAGGATTCACCATTCTAGATGTGATTAAGAACATTTGTGACTCATGAAAGGAGGCCAAAATAGCAGCATAAATAGATGTTTGAAAAGAAGTTGATTCTAGCCCTCATAGGTGACTGAGGGGTTCAAGACTAATTTATTGGAGGAAGTAATTGCAGATGTGAAAATAGCGAAGAGAACTAACATGAGAAGTGGGGCTTGAACATATAACCGAATTGTTGCAGGCTCATGATGAAGCTCAAAACACATGAGTTGCTTCTCAGAGATGAGCAAAGAGTGGTTTTTTGAGATGTAATGTACCCCTAGTGAAGATGCTGTGGGCATTGTTGAAATGACAAGGGATTTGGAATATTACATAAACTTAGCCAATAAAGCAGTGGCAAGATTTGAGAGAATTGAATCCATCTTTCTAAGAAGTTCTGCTGTGAGTAGCACATTATCAGACAGCACCACCTGCCACAGAGTGATCGTTAGTGAAAGGCAGATGAGGCAGCAAACTTCATTGTCATCTTAGTTTAAGAAGTTGACATTGCCACTTCAAACTTGCGCGCAACCATCACCCTGGTCAGTCAGCAGCCATGAATGTTGAGGCAAGACTGTTCACTAGCAAAAAGATGAGTTTGCCAAAGGCTCAGATGATCGTTAGCATTTTTTAGCAATAAAGTGTTTTTTACTTATGTATATTTTTTGACATGCTTTTGGACATGTTTAATAGACTAAAGTATAAACATAACTTTCATATGCACTGAGAAACAAAAATACGTGTCTCTCACATTTTTGCAATATTTGCATTATTGCAGTGGCGTGGAACCAAACCCATGCTATGTCTGAGGTCTGCCATGCTGGTATTGATTTCGGGGTTACAGATGAGTTTTAGTAAGTAGATGAATTTGAAAATACAGAATCTGTGAGCAGTAAGGATCACTTGTAATTATTGCTTTATATTCATGTTTTGAAATAGCTAAGAAACAAAGTTACAAAAGTCCATTCACACTGTTGTATTCCCCTATGTCAAACTTCTGCCCATGCTCCTTGTTTCTTTGTGTGGACACTGTCTCTCCTCCTTTCCTGGCCTTCCCTGGATGCTATTTCATGCCCTTTAGTGTTTCTTGTAGTCTGGTCTGCTAGTGATGAATTCTCACACTGTTTCTTTATCGGAAGATGTCTTATAGTTTCCTTTGTTTTTGAAGAATGGTTTTATTGGATAAAGAATTCTTGGTTAATGATCTTCTTTTTTTTTTTTTTAATTTTGTTTCCAAAATCCTATACATATTTATTAGTTTTATTCATAATCAGGAAAAACTAGAAATATGCAATAACTTTAAATTGGTAGATAGACAAACTAATAGATTCATAAAATGGAACACTTGTTAAAAGTAAAAATCAATAAACTGCATTTACAAATATACACACATTTTTGTATATATAAATCTTTATGTGTAAAGGTTTATATATATCTTTACAGCTCCGAATATTGGGACAGGATTAAGATAAGAAGTCATAAGAGTTGTGACTTAATTAAACTCTTATGACCACTTATCTTAATGATCTTTTTCTTTCTTTTTTTATTTTATTTTATTTATTTGTTTATTTATTTTTTTTGAGACAGTGCCCTGTTGCCCTGGGTAGAGTCATCACAGCTCACAGCAACCTCCAACTCTTAGGCTCAAGTGATTCTCTTGCCTCAGCCTCCCAAGTAGCTGGGACTACAGGCACCCGCCACAATGCCCAGCTATTTTTGGTTGCAGCCATCATTGTTTTGGCAGGCCCAAGCTGGATTCAAACTCGCCAGTTCAGGTGTATGTGACTGGCACCTTAGCCACTTGAGCCACAGGTGCTGAGCCATGATCTTTTTCTTTCAGTACTTTCAATATGTCCCCTCACCACTTTCTGGTCTCTGTTGTTTCTAATCCAAGCTCAGCTATTAATCTTATGGAGGGACCTTTGTACCTAATGAATCGAATTTGAGAAGTCCAACAAGACCCTGATTATCCAGAACTCAAGCAGCCAGCATGTGAGTGCTCACTGCAGGTCAGAGTCTGACTTGGTCTACCTTGCGTCTGCCTGGCCAGCAGCAGCCAGTGCTTTGTGCCCCACGCTTGTATCCCATGTGTTCTCATAACAGTTCTAAGTGTTAATGTGAGTTGCTTGAAGTTAAAAAAAGAAAATAGCAAAGTTGAAAAGTACACTATCATTTAACTAAAATCGTACAGTGTATTCACAGAGCTGTTATATAATACAGCAAAATTTTTACATAAGTGAAGTCTGTCATTTGACATAATTTACTTTTTTATTTTGAGACAGAGTTTCAAACTGTTGCTCTGGGTAGAGTGCCATAGTGTCACTGCTCACAGCAACCTCAAACTCTTGAGCTTAAGCGATCCTCTTGCCTCAGCCTCCCAAGTAGCTGGGACTATAGACACCCACCACAACACTCAGCTATTTTTTCTTGTTGTTTTTTTTGGGGGGGGAGGGGGGTTTGAGACAGAGGCTCAAGCTGTCACCCTGGATAGAGTGCTGTGACATCACAGCTCACAGCAACCTCCAATTCCAGGGCTCAAGCAAGTCTCCTGCCTCCGCCTCCCAAGTAGCTGGGACTATAGGTGCCCGCCACAACGTCTGGCCATTTTTTGGTTGCAGCCGTCAGGTCTGGATTCGAACCCGCCAGCTCAGGTGTATGTGGCTGGCACCTTAGCCCGTTGAGCCATAGGCACCGAGCTGACACCCAGATACTTTTTGGTTATAGTTGTCATTGTTGTTTGGTGGGCCCAGGCTGGATTCGAACCCACCAGCTCCAGTGTATGTGGCTGGTGCCTTAGCCACTTGATCTGCAGGCACCAAGCCCATAATTTACTTTTAATAGTGTATTTCAATCTCAAGTCACTACAGACTTAATGGTATGATATAGTATGGTGTATACAATTAGGCCTATTTATAATAGTAACTCTCAATGACTGGAAACTACATTTATCTGGAACCTACCAATTCCCATGGGTGCTGGATAAAGGGGAGAGTATTCTATATTTGGCGTATTATTGTTTTCAAATATGACTTTTTGTGTGCTTCTGAGGGTCCTATTATGGCAAGTTGTTAATCTTTCTGACACCCCTTAGGTCTCTGTTCACTTCACTTTTTTTTTTTTTTAGTCAGTTCACTTGGTTGCCCCCAGTAGAATGCTGTGGCATCACAGCTCACAACAACCTCAGACTTCCTGGGCTCAAAGCGATTCTCTTGCCTCAGCTTCCTGAGTATCTGGGTCTACAGGCACCCTCACAATACCTGGGTAATTTTAGAGATGGGTCTCTCTCTTGCTCAGGCTAGTCTCGAACTTGTGAGCTCAGGTGATCCACCTGCCTCAGTCTCCCAAATGCTCGGATTGCAGGTGTGAGGCACCGTGCCTGGCCCCCTTTATTCTCTCTTTTTTTCCTTTGTGCAACCCACTTCAGTGTCAGCAACCTATTGACACAGAGGCCAGGCAATGGTTTAGGGCCACAGTTTGCTCTGCCATGAGGCACTACCCTTTATTCTTTCTGTCCTTCAGATTGTATCATCTCAACTGACCGATTGTCAAGGTCACTGATTTTCTTCTGGCAACTGAAAAATTTAGCCCCTTGAGTAAATTTTTCATTCAAATTTACTATACTTTTCAACTCTTAAAATTTCTGTTTTAATTATTTTTGTCTCTTAATATTTTGTTTTTCAAGACCATCATTCTTATAATTTCTTAGACATGATTTCCTTCAGTTTTTTAAATAACATTTTTCAGTAGCATTAAATATTTTCACATTATTTTGGAGCCTTATTTCCAGAACTTTTTTGTCTGGCAAAACTGATTACCTGTTAACACAACAATTCCCCATTTCTCCCTCCTTCGGTCCCTGGTAACTACCATTCTCCTTTTCTGTTTCTGTGAGTAACTGTTCTGTCTACCTCATATAAGTGAAATCACACTATATTTTCCTTTTTATAACTGGCTTGTGTTCCTTTACATAGTGTCCTCAAAATTCATCCACATTATAGTATTAGTTCTTTGATCTTGTTTATAATAGCTGATTCAAAATCTTTGTCTAAGAAGTCAAACATCTGGGCTTTCTCAGGGACAGTTTACTTCAGAAAAATTGTGTTTAGACTATACTTTTGTTATTTCTTTGTAGATCTCATAATTCTTTTTTCATTGTAAGAGTATCAGCTCGGTGCCTGTGGCTCAAGTGGCTAAGGCACCAGCCACATACACCTGAGCTAGTGGGTTTGAATCCAGCCTGGGACCGCCAAACAATGACAACAGCTGCACCAAAAAATAGCCGGGCGTTGTGGCGGGCACCTGTAGTCCCAGCTACTTGGGAGGCGGAGGCAGGAGAATCGCTTGAGCCCAAGAGTTGGAGGTTGCTATGAACTGTGATGCCACAGCACTCTATCCAAGGTGACAGCTTGAGGCTCTGTCTCAAAGAAAAAAAAAAAAAGAGTATCATTAAGTTATGATTTAATAGGGCAGCACCTGTGGCTCAAAGGAGTAGGCGCTGGCCCCATATACCGGAGGTGGCAGGTTCAAACCCAGCCCCGGCCAAAAAGCACCAAAAAAAAAAAAAAAAAAGTTATGATTTAATAATTTTTTTTAAATGGTTGAAAAATAAAATTTATTTCTTATAAAAAAAGTGTTATGAGATTTAATATAATCAGGGCAGTGTGTATCACTCAGTGGGTAGGGTGCCAGCCCCATATACCGAGGGTGGTGGATTCAAGCCCAGTCCCGGCCAAATTACAACAACAAAACAAAACAGCCGGGCGTTGTGGTGGGCCTATGGAGCTTTTCTAGGGAGTGGCCATGCAGGCCCAATAGTGACGGCTCTCAGGGGATGAAGCTTTAGGAGCTCTGCTCCTATTCTTGCCCTAAAGTGATTGTAAGGCACTTGGTTTTCCAAGATACTGTGAAATTCGGAGAAGGAAATGAGAGTAAACCAAGTTGAAATACCTACCACAAAGCTTATTCTGTTCATCAAGATTCTGCTGTTCTTCTTGAATAAGCATTCCTCGGATTGCTGCAAGTTAATATGTAGCAATTGGAAAAAGTTGATCTTGACAACTTTTTGCCAACATTCTCACTGCTTTTCAGAAAGAGTGGATTTTTAGAATTCCTTATTCTGCCTTTCTGTAAGTGCTTCCTCCCACATCAAATGATGCTACCTTTTGGTCTTTTTATTTTGTCCCTTGTTCAGCTGGAATATAACTTTTTTCAGAGATTGGTATGTGGGTTGTATATTTGAGTTCTGTATTTGAGAATGCTGCCTCTGGTTTGTACCAGTCAGTTCCACACTGTGGTCATCTACCCCATTGGCAACACATTTTGGAAATATATTCCCATACACATAGTATACATAATTATAGTATATAGTATTAAATATATGTAAAATATGGATGTGGCATACACATTTTGGAAATATATTCCCATACCATAGTATAGATAATTATAGTATTATATATGTAAAATATGGATGTGATAGTCTGCTAAGGCAGCCATAATAAGTTACACAGACTAGGTAGCTTTAAAAAAGAATTAACCAAGAAATACAGAAATTTATTTACTCACAGCTTAGGAGACCACAAGTCTAAGCAAGGGTGGCTCCTGTGGCTTAGTGAGTAGGGCGCCAGCCCCATATACCATGGTGGGTTCAAACCCAGCCCCTGCCAAACTGCAACAAAAAAAATAAATAGCTGGGTGTTGTGGCGGGCACCTGTAGTCCCAGCTACTCGGGAGGCTGAGGCAAGAGAATCACCTAAGCCCAAGAACTAGAGGTTACTGTGACCTGTGATGTCACAGCACTCTACCGAGAGTGACAGAGTGAGACTCCATCTTTAAAAAACAAAAAAACAAGTCTAAGCAAGATGAGGGTGTCAGCAGGTTTGGTTTTTCCAAACCTGGCTGACAGGTGGCTCCTCCCTGCCATCTCTCCGGCCTCCCCGTCATACTGAGTGGTGCCCCACCCTTAACTCTCATCGCTTTCATTACCTCCTTAAAAGCCCTATTTCCAACTGTAGCCACACAGGGGGTTAGGGCTTCAACATATGAATTTTGAGGGGATATAATTCAGTATAATAAAGAGTATAATTCAGTGTGTAATATACATATGCACCAGTGTGCTAATGTTCTGTACTTTATATAACACATAGAGAATAGATTTTAAGAGATAATTATATTTTTAGTAAGAGCAGTGTGCTTTAATTAGATAATCCTTTTTACTTCATAATGTGGCTGTCAAAGCTTTATTCTAGCAATAAAAATGTCAGCTTTATCAGTTTGATTGTTTATACCTTTGCCTATATTATCTCTAATGATATTTTGCAGGGATCTTTTTAAACCACTTCATGCGTATGTAACATATAAACACACTTGCTCAGGCACGTGGACTGCAGGCTCCAGGTGCAGTGATGACCCGTGAGTGAAGACGCCGCAGCAGGCGCCTCCCCTATGGAGTTCCTCCTCGTAACATGTCTTACAAACGTGATGTGGAAACCAAGTGAGGGCTTCACTTCATTTTGTATATTAAATATTTTAAAAATGAACTTCTTTCTGGTATTTATAGATACATCAGAATGAATATGAATAATGTCTTCTATTTGCACTTTGATGGCTCATTTTGGGTCTGGTAGCCACTAGTCTAAACAAATAAACAAATGTCATCACAGTTGCCTGTGTGCACAGCAGGTTCACGGTGCCTGTTTTGTTATTATGCTTCAGAATCTTACATATGTTACGTATACTCAAGATTTACAAAGATTTTTAACTAATGTTTTGCATGAAAATTAATATAGTTGTTACTCTAATAACATTCTGCCCTTTTTTATTGCACAGGAATCTTAAGCTTTTCCATCTGGTCTTCTGGAAAATTTGCTTATTTCTTTAGTTCTTCCCTATTTTAATTTGTTGAGACCTCTTCTTCAGTTATACCAGTTAGCTATCAGTTGAATCCTTTGATTTTTCCTGCATCTATCCCATATGTGACTCTGAAGCCTCTTTTCTTCTGTGTCCTGAACTCTTCCCTCATTTGCCCTTATTGCTGATGTAATTTCTATAGTTGAGTATATAGAGGTAAAAGAAACTCAGTGTCTGGCCGGGCACAGTGGCTCAAGTCTGTAATCCTAGCACTCTGGGAGGCCCACGTGGGTGCATAGCTTGAACTCACAGTTGGAGGCCCACTGAGCAAAAGCGAGACCCCGTCTCTAAAAATAGAAAAAAAAAAAAGAACCAAGACTAGACAAATCACTTGACCCCACGAGTTTTGAGCTATGACACCACAGCACTCCATCCAGGGCGACAGCTTGAGACTCTTTCTCAAAAAAAAAGAAAGAAACTCCATTTCTTCTGCTGTATTCTTAGAACACAGAACACTTCTGACACCAAGTTTATGGGGGGGGTTTCCCCTCACACCAAGCAGGCCGTCCTTCCGCAGTGGAGGAGAACTCGATGTTCTCTGACTCAGCTCAGCTCTGACACTGCCTGGAGGTGGTGTGAGCTCCTGCAGGTTTAGAGTTCAGTCCTCTGAGACTGCCCCCTGGAGGTGGCATGAGCTCCTGCAGGTTTAGAGCTCAGTCCTCTGAGACTGCCCCCACTTCAGATGCCAGTTGCAAGTTCAGGTCTCTGGAGCTTGTGACCAACCAGCTATAAATTGAGGTTCCCACAAACCATTTTTGAATGTACTAGAGCAGGTCACAGAATTCAGAGAAACAGTTTACTTCCATTTACCAATTTATCATATAAGTTATGATATGGACACAAATGAACAGCATGGGAGTGTCCGTCCCCACGGAATTGGGGCATCCCAGTCTCCTGGCACATGGATGTGTTTTTCTTCACCTTTCTGGAAGCTCACTGACCCACTCCTTTTAGGTTTTATGGAGGCTGTATTACATGGGCATGATTGATTAATTTATTAGCTATTGGTGATCAACCTTACCTGTAAGAGTTGGTTGATCTCCCCTCCCCAGAGATTAGGGGTAAGAGAGAGGGCTGAAAAGCCCCAACCCTAATCATGCCTTGATCTGCCCTGTGAACAGAGCCCATCCTGAAGTGACCTGAGGGCTTCTAGCCATCAGCTGCCATTAGCATACACAATGACACTTACCTTTGGAGATTACAAGGATTTTAAAGGGATGAACACCAAACATGTATTCCACAATATCACAATAGTATTAATTGTGTGTGGCTTCCAGAGGTGATTTTTAGTTACTTTTTTTTTTTTCTTGAGACAGAGTCTCACTTTGTCACCCTCAGTAGAGTCCTGTGGCCTCACAGCTCACAGTAATCTCCAGCTCCTAGGCTTAGGTGATTCTCTTGCCTCAGCCTCCTGAGTAGCTGGGACTACAGGCGCCCACCACAACACCTATTTTGTTGTTGTTGCTCTTGTTGCAGTTTGGCCAGGGCTGGGTTTGAACCTGCCACCCTCAGTGTATGGGGCCAGCGCCCGACTCACTGAGCCACAGGCGCCACCCAGATTTTGGTTATTTTATCATTATTTTTACTTTCTGTTTTAGAAAATTTTTGTCATAACAGAAGTATAGAAAATGATATATCAATCCTATGAACTCAGTACCCACCATTAATATCTGGTTTCATCTATTTCTTCTCATTCTTTACCCCCCCAACTACTTTGAAGCAAATTCCAGACAGCATATCTTTTCTCAAATATAACATTATCTGTCTCTAAAGGGTATAGGACTTCAAGGAAACACATCCACACTAGCATACCTAACGCTGACAGTGACTAGTCATCTGTAACGAGTGGTATATTTTTGGATTGCCTACAAACATTTGTCATTGCACCCTGGTCAGAAGTCATTGAACATCCTCAGGGTAAACTCTTCACAGTTCGTCCCACATCTGACTTCACGTTCCTAGGAACAAAGTGTCATACTAGTTCCATTTCCAGTTATACTGTGTAGCGAGGAATTACAGTCGTAGTATTCATATGGCAAACACGTTTAACTGGGGAGAAGAGAGGAGAAACTGCATGTGGGTGAGCTGTGTACTGTGAGCCTGCCTCCGAAATTAGGGGTGACACACACAGAGGTTTAATAGCCACAGAGCTCTCACTGTGACTTGTTCCTCTGCAGACTTACCAGAGGTTTGCCTTGAGGTTTCTTCTGAGTAGAGATTACTAGAAAGTCTTTTCTTGCTGAATATTGATCAGAATTTCTGAACCTGTAAACAAACTGTATGTATCTTTTTTTGTTTTTCTGTGTAAAAGTTGGAGGCAGGTGAATTGAGTTTATTGAATTATGTTTAGCCTGAAGCTGCCACCATACGGTTTCTCTAGCCCTGGTGAACTGTGGCCTAACGGGGTGACAAGGCAGATTGCAGCTGTTCTCGTGCCAGTCACAGAGTTCCGAACACTCGCCGGCGGCCGATCATTGAAACTGTGTACAGATGAGGCAAACACCAGCTGTAACCAGCCCATGTGCTTCTGGACCTCACTTCTGTTTTCTGTGTGTCACTTTCCTTTTTCTGTCCGTAAATATTATTCAAACCGTGTGACACTCTCAACTTTTTTGGTTATGGGGACTGACAGCCTGATTTGCAAATTGTTCTTTGCTCAGTGAAACTCTTAAATTTAATTTGTCTGAAGTTTTTCTTCTATCAGGCATAACTGATTTTTTTTATCCTCCTAATCTAAGTAATACACTCGCTCATAATTCAGAAACATTCCTTTATTAATCCTCCTACTTTTTAAAAACCAAGTGTCTTAAAATCTTAAGGCAAAAAAATTACTTAAAGATCTGACAGCTAGTTCTAAAACATATCCAATATATATGTATTAAATTTAATTAAAGACATTAAAGAATAGATTTTTCTGGAGAAAAATAGGAAAAACTCTTCAAGACACTTATTAAAGATGGTGAGGGTGACTTTCTTCAGAGGGGCATGAGAATCACTGCAGTGGGATCTGACAGGAGTGAGGAGATGTGGGGCTCATGGAGAAAATTTCTAAGAGGAGGCATCAGGGGTGAGAGGGGTCCTCACTGGAAGGACCCAACAGAACCCCTGCTAGAGGCAGGCCCAGGGGACAACACGCTGAGGGTGGGTGAGCGCAGGTGCCAGGCCGACTGGGCAAGACCCTTGCTTAGCAGGAGAAGAGGACTCAGGAGAGCCTGGGTGCAGCTGTGGTCAAAGGAGAGAGTTTTTGTCACTAAATAATGGTTTTAACTAAAATTGCCACATTTTCTTGTACAGATTCACAGCTTTTAGGTAATTGGTAGACAGTAGGATTACTTTTAACCAATTCTGTACTGAATATAATTAGTTTTCTTTGACTTACTTGAAAGTAATTTATTTATTTTTATTTATTTTATTAAATCACAGCTGTGTACATTAGTGCAATCAAGGGGTACAATGTGCTAGTTTCATATACAATCTGAAATGCTTTCATCAAACTGCCTTCATGGCATTTTCTTTTCTTTTTTTCCCCCAGTGGTAAGACAGAATTTATTTACAGAAAAGAATATATAAAACACTAAAGCTCCTAGTAGAGAGAGAGAACTCAAGTGGGGAGAGAAAAGCTCTCTCCATTTCTCTCCTGGTCTTTCCCCGTCTCCCCCTTTAGGCTTTTAGTCTCGGGGTATACATAGGTGTATGGGTTCCTAGACCAGGAAACGAATGAACACAGTCCCTTCCTCCAGGGCAAAGTGAATGAATGTATCAATGAATGGACAGAGTCCATTCATGGAATTGAGGCCTAGGAAATTCACATGAAATTGACCTAGGCATAGGAAATGGGGGTTCCACATTTAGTCCTAAGTGTAAAGTGAAGGAGACACCAAGGCACAGGTGTCTCCTGGGCAGTTGGCTGGCCTTTTTGGCTATTGGAGCCTCCGGTAGGGGTTGGAGGTCCCCCTCCTTGCCTGTCATCCAGCCCGCTGGTTCTTCAGCAGGCTGCCGCAGCACCGACACCACCAAGGAGAAGGTGGCAGGTCCGCCAGCTCCGCTGAGCTGACTAGGACACCAAATGTCCTACATCAATTCTCCCTCTCCGAGTAGAAACTCTAACTGCTTTAGGGAAAAAGGGCGAAGACTCGATCTAACTGCTTCGTGCTGAATCGGGCGATGATAGAAGGGGGCAGTTAGGGTTTCTCCGGAGGGAGAGTGATACAGTGGTCATTATGTTTTATATTTTAAATATATTTAATAACTGTTTCCATCAACAAGATGAGAACTTAGTTTTCCTATCTACCTCTTTCTCTGTGGGCTCACACACACATTTCCTATTCTGTTCCCAAGGATATTGTTTTCTTTCTCTATCAATTCTCAGAATTTACATTATTGTATGTAAATATGATTCATCCTTCATATAGTTCAACCCCAACCTCCTCTCAATATGCTAATTCTATCAGTTTCATTATTTTTCTTGGAGACATCCCTCCAGAATTGCATATTCTTTTTCCCCAATCTGGACTGGTTTATATGCTTGTGGGAATATTTTCAGTGACTTCTACCACAAGCCATGGCACAGTAAGTGATACTGAACTTGCTGTCCACTGAGAACATCTGTAAGGTGTACAATACAGGAGGCAGCTTTTTTTTTTCTTTTTTTCTTTTTTTTGAGACAGAGCCTCAAGCTGTTGCCCCTGGGTAGAATCCTTGGCATCACAGCTCACAGCAATCTCCAACTCATAGGCTCAAGTGATTCTCCTGCCTCTGCCTCCCAAGTAGCTGGGACTACAGGCGCCAGCCACGATGCCCAGCCATCTTTTGGTTGCAGCCATGATTGTTGTTTGGTGGGCAGGGCTGGATTCGAACCCAGCAGCTCAGGTGTATGTGGCTGGCACCTTAGCTGCTTGCGCCACAGGTGCTGAGCCGCAGGCAGCAGCTCTTAATAGAAAACTGTGATTCACAAGAGAAGAGAAACCTTGAGGTGAGGCCAGTGCTGCCCACCACTGCTCAAGCCTTCAACCTGAGGTGCCTTTCTGCTGCAGTGGATAGAGGGAGCTGCAGGTCACAGTGGGGTTTCTGAGGAGTGAGGAGTGTGTCGTGGACACAGGGTGCACTGGGAAATGTGCATGAGGACAGGCCCAAGCAAGGGCAGAGCTCTGCAAGGCTCTGTGGGGCCTGTCTGCTGCAGGCTGAGAGCTGAGTGGTGAAGTGCAGAGATATGTGATTTGGGGGAATGTGGGAGCACTGACCCAGGCAGGGCAGAGACCTCATGGAGACTTTGGAATCAGATTGGGATCCTAGAAAGGTCAAACCTTAAGGATCATGTTAGAAAATGAGCTCTAAACCAAAATAGACCCACTTTAACAAAGAATAAAACCAAGGCCAAGAAGACCAAAGGTAAGTACTAATAATCCCACTGCCTGGCAGAACAAACTCAACATTTGGTAAAGGAAGGAGGCATTACTTTCTGGGTCTAAAACGTATACAATGTCTAACATGCAATAAAATATTACTAGATATGCAAAGAAATGGAAAATACAAGCCAGAGTCAAGAGAAAATGTGGGCTAGAAAACCAAGCCCTAAATAACCAAGATGTTGGAATTAGTGAGCAGCTCCCCAGCTCACCCCTAAACTAGAACAGGTTGGTGCCCACATTCCCAGCAGTGGCTTGAAAAGACAGACATGATGAGTGAGACAACAGGAAATCTCAGTAGAAATGCAAGCCATAAAGAAGAACCAAAGGGAAAGTAGAAAACTAAAAAATGCAAACCGAAAATTAACACGATGGTTTAACAGTGGACTGGAGCTGTCAGAAAAAAGTGTCAACCATTCATCTGAAAAATAAAAGAAAAACCATTAAAAAAATAAAACATGAACAGTCTCTCTGACTTGTGGGACAGTATCAATCAGTCCCATGTAAGTTCAGACAGGAGAGGGGGAAACCCCAGCCTCTCATGGTCTGGAGCAGAGAAAGGCCAGCCCTTGGCCCTGCAGGTGGCCAGGGACAAGAGGACAGGTGGTGGCAGAGAGCAAGGGAAGCATCTTGAATCAGATCTTTTGGACGCAAAGTGATTGCTTATAAAGTAACCCTTCACTGGATGCCACTACATGTGAATGCCTGTCCTTGCCTGGGAGTCCATCTGCTTCTGTGCCCTGCGTCAAGGCGTGTCCCTAGAGGCTAGAACCATGGTGCACTTCAGCGCTGTGCACTGACGGCTTTGTAAGGCTTATGTGAATGACTGGACATCGGCTAAACCCTTCGTGAGTCCATGCAAAGCAAACAAAGTCATTTTGAATGGTTATTTGCCTTATTTAAAAGCAAAAAGGGACAACATAGAAAATAAACCAACGACGGTGAGTCGCTCGAGTCGGCTTTTCTTCCCTGAGATGGTGCTGCTGCGGTGCGGACTGCAGGGTGTGCAGACCCTCGTCTCCACCTTCTAACGGGAAAGCTCTGCGGCCGGCCGGGCGCCTCCCGCTCTCCCGAGCGGCCCGCGGCGGCACCAAGGCCCGCAGGCCGCGTACTTACTGTTCCGCTGCGGCTCCGTGCGGCCTTCTGCCCTTGTCGGCCCTGCCGCGACCACCCTCTCTCGTGCCTCTGTGGGAGCTCACTCCAGCACAAGGTGCCCTGCTCCCCGGCCAGTGAGGTACCTGAGGCGCCGGCGCCCACGGACGGAGATCTGGGCAGGGGTCTGGTGTTCCAGGAGCGCCCCTCCAGCCACCCTCCGAGTGGAGTGGTAGTGTCGCTCCTGGTTCCACCGCCCACAGGGACCATGACCTTTTCGGATCGTCACCCTCGGTGGCAGCTGCGCCCTGAGCTCTGTCACCTCTACTTTTACTTAGTCCTGTTGGTGGTGGTGCTGGTGGTGGGGGTTGAGAAATTCCAGACTCACTGAAATCTCTGGTTTTAATTCACACCACGGGGAGAAGGTCCGGCTTCCCACAGGGCTGGTGAGCAGAAGCTGCTGGGAAAACTTGACTTGGTGCTTGTTTTCCCAGGTTGAAGGGATGAGGTCAATTTAAAATTTTTCTTTTGTATCGCTTCTTGGCCTTTTGGCTAAGATCAAGTGTAAAATTTTTCTTTTGTGATGCTGTTTTCCACTTTGTGGATTTTTCTTTTTTTTTCTTTTTTTTTGAGACAAAGAGTCTCACTATGGGTCTACAGGCACCCGCCACAACACCTGACTATTTTTTTGTTGTAGTTGTTATTGTTATTTGGCAGGCCCAGGCCAGTTCGGACTTCCCAGCCCAGGTGTATGTGGCTGCTGTCCTAGCTGCTGAGCTACAGTCACTGAGCCTTTTTTTTTTTTTTTTTGAGACAGAGTGGTTTCACAGTTCACAGCAACCTCAAACTCTTGGGTTTAAGTGATTCTCTTGCCTCAGCCTCCCGAGTAGCTGGGACTACAGGTGCCCACCACAAAGCCTGTCTATTTTTTGTTGCAATTGTCATTGTTGTTTAGCTGGCCTGGGCTGGGTTCAAACCCACCAGCCTTGGTGTATGTGGCTGGCACCATAACCACTGTGGTACTGGCGTTGAGGCACCTTGTGGATTTTTGATGGCAAAACTTTAGTCCCAGCCTGTCCTTTCTACTTTAGGACCATGTGTGTCATTTGTATCAGCTATCGGTGGATGGGGGTTCTGAGAATGATAATTTTAACAATGGCTTACTTAAACCAGACATTGATCAATCAAATTGGCAAAGGAAATATGCTACAAAAAAATTACATTATCTAAGACCAACCAATAATTTTTTCATCATTTATGTTGTGCTACCCATGTCCCCATTAACAGTGATAAAGAATTCACTAAAATTATTCAAGTTGTTGAAATAATTACATTTTTGATAATTGTATATTGATTTATAACAATATATACAGCCAAACACTTAGGCAATTTGGCCAAGATAAATTTCACAACTTGTTTTGATCAAAGCATCTTTGACTCACACTTGACTTCTTGGTATGCTACCAATGTTGTGGGAACGCAAACTAGGGAACTGTGCTGACCTTAGACACAGTCACATTACTTAGTTAATTCTATAATGATGTAAAAACCAAAACCTGTCATGTCAATGTTAAAGATCTCTTTTTTTTTTTTGAGGCAGAGCCTCAAGCTGTCGCCCTGGGTAGAGTACCGTGGCATCACAGCTCACAGCAACCTCCAATTCCTGGGCTCAAGCGAGTCTCCTGCCTCCGCCTCCCAAGTAGCTGGGACCACAGGTGCCCGCCACAATGCCTGGTCATTTTTTTTTGGTTGCAGCCATCATTGTTGTTTGGCGGGCCCAGGCTGGATTCGAACCCGCCAGCTCAGGTGTACGTGGCTGGCACCTCAGCCTGTTGAGCCACAGGCGCTGAGCCAATGTTAAAGATCTCTTGATTGCATAGACTAGTTTCAGCAGTCTTGTGTAGCTATCTAAACATGGATCAATTAAACCCAAACTTCCTGTGTCAGATGACTATTCACTTCTGTTTTTTTGTTTAAGCCCAAAGGTCTACCTAAGCTAAATTTCTCATAATATGGAAAGACAAAAATGAAATCTAACCAAAAAATGTATGGGGCCATGCTGAGGCCATGCATCATTCTGTATGGAGTCATATCTGAGGTAGGTATTGTCAACCCTCCCACCCCAAGATTTATGATGTGGCAGCTACGGCCACAGTATTGCACAACCAACTCTTCTAGTGATTTTAGAAATGCTTAAGAGAAATTCACAAAATTAGGATAGGAGAGGAGAATATGAACAATTTTACATCAATCTGATAAGTAAAAAAAAAATCAACTCTTATCAGCAATAAGAGAGACATCCAGGTGCGATGCTGAGCTCCCTTTCTGCAAGGGAAACCATTGCGAGCTTTGTGTCTCCTCTGTCAGATCCCTCATGAATAAATAAACCCGCTCTGCCTGGCACTGATACCTTCAGCATACTCTGATTTAGCACATTCCTTTATGACTCTCTTCCACGCCAACCAGATTTCCTGAAATCTTGAGCCTAGTTACACCTAAGTAATTATTTTTGACTTATTAGAATTGGTTTGGAAATCAGTGAAACAGAATAAAATAGAGGTGAGGTTCTGGAAGGCAGGTAAGTTCTGGTGACAAATTATCCGTCAGCAGACAGTAAAGCAAGATTTAGAAACAGGTATTCAAATGCTGTCTGGCATATTGATTGATTAATTGTTTAATTAGGTATTTATAGCTGTCCTTCTGTGGAGCTCAAAATTCCATTTTCAGGACTTGTTTAGGCAAAACGCAGAGCAGCAAGAGCTTGAACGCCGGGCTTCAGGGTCTCTCAGGACCAGCAGCCTCTGCTGCGGAGGCCAGGACCTTGCTGAGAGCCTCTTCGTCCTCCGTCCCTCTCTCCTGGGCCACTAAACGTAAGTGCTGTTTCTCTGACTTCTGGATTATTTCATAAATTGAACCCACATTGGTGAATGCTGGTGGCTTTGCAGTCCCCTCCTAAGGAACAGTCATGGGTTTGCACATTGGTTTTTCCCTGACAGACATTTCAGGGCTTTGGAGGAGCTTTTGAACTCAATGCCCCTGAAAATCGATTTGATTCATTCTAATAAACAACTCTCAGGCACCTTGATGCTTTGACACACATTTGAACTAGGTTTTGACATTGTAAACACACAAGATCACTTCCAGGTCACTCATTCCTGAGGCTGATTCCGAATGGAATGATGAGACCAGCTATTCATCTCTGATTTGGGCCTGTGCTGGCCTGCACTTGCCGAAGGAGACACAGTGCTATTTGTTATGTCACCTGACACAATGGAAAATCACAGATAAGGCAGAGCCAGATAAGACCTGCACAAATTACTAATCCCAGGGAGAACAGGTTGATAAAGAGGTATGTAATTTCAGAGATGAGAGCACCTTCCTAACCAGACTAGGGGAGGCTTCGGAACAATGTGGTGCTTGAATGGCATGGCGGCAGGGTGACACCTGTGGAGATGACAAGAGAGGGAAACGTGTCCACAGAACTTTGGCACTGCAGTGTTACAGACAGTGGAGATTCTTCATGACCCTGAGTGCATGAAAGAGATCAGTGGAACCCAAAGTAGGGAGGAAATTTTGTAAGGACTTGTGAAACTTTGATGTCAGATAAGGAGTTCTTTAGTTTGCAGGCTAGATTGGGTGTAGATTGCACAGCAAGAGGACTGTCACCTATTCTGGCAGAAACTTTAGGGAGAGGACCTGGCAATGTGGGAGGAGGCTGGATGGAGCTCTGGAGCCAGAACCAGGCAGTGCATGGGAGATGCTGCAGGCAGGTTACTCAAACTTGAGTAACCAGAGCTCCCAGCAGAAAGGGATGCTGCAAGCAGAAGTGAGCAGGGTGAAGATGGCAGGTAGGATGAGTTTAAATTTGGGCATCACAGATTTTAAGGAGATACTAGGACTTCCAGATAAAGATGTCCATCGGCCCAAGCCTGAGGTCTATCAGCCTTTGTAGTCACACAAAGTCCTACTAAAATCAAGGTATACAATCGACGTGTTTAATGCACAGTACAAGTCCTCCTTGGAACCAACATCCTAAATTATAGTGTTATGTACAAATGAACAAGACCCATCCATCCATTAAAAAAGGAATAGATATTTTTTACTTTGACATCATCTTGCCTGAAGCTAACTTGATTTTTATTGTTTGGAACATGCAGTGCCATGTTGCTCTTCTGAGATGAAGCCAGGGGCTTTGCTTTGGAGATTGGGATCGAACTCTGCTTCTTACTTTTTGTTTCTCTGAAGATCTTTATCTGTTACATGAGGTGCTGGGTGAGGTCATCTCTAGGGCTCTCTAAATTAGTGGTCGGTCTGTTTATCACAAAAAGGAGAGATGGTGGTAGAGTCACACCCTTATGACCACCAACATCCTTTGGATTTGAATACAGTCTTGAGCTAAGGACAAAACAATGATCACACACAGGTGACAGCATGTGGCACGCAGCTCAGGGAATGGGCGATCTATTCCTGGCTTCTGTGTTAAGCATTGTCCATTGTCCACTTTTCGCTCGTGACTCCCCACAGGAAGGACAGATTTCTGTTTTTTTTTTTTTTTTGCAGTTTTTGACCAGGGCCAGGTTTGATTGAACCCACCACCCCAGTATATGGGGCTGGCAGCCTACTCCTTGAGCCACAGGCACCACCCTGGAAGGACAGAGTTCTATGAGAAATGCTGATAGCTTTCTATGCTGTCACACAAAGGTAAGCAAGGCTTGGCCTCTGTCCTCAAGGAGCCCACACTCAGCTAGGGAGGAAGATAAACCAATGGTCAGATTCAAGGAGGGCAGTGCCAGAGGAGAGAGATTTTCTGGAGTTGACTCTAGAATTGGTACAGGCAAATGTGGGCAGAGTGGCAGGAGGCTCCAGGGTGACACCTGGAGCAAAGGTGCTGGTGGGGCCTCTGGCTCAGGTGGAGTGAGCAGTGGGGTTTGCAATTTCATTGGCAATGCACTAGGCATCACACCTATCTCCAACGGGGCAATTGCTGCTGTCTTGGGGGCACCCAGAGCTGGCCAGTGTCCAGTGGATGGTTGTGGAACCAGCCATCCGGTCTTTAGAAGCTCTGGGCATGAGGGAATGGTGGCCTGGGAGGAGCAGTTAAAGAGAAAGAAAAGGAGGCCAGGTGATGACTATTTTGTGCCATAGACTGAAGAGGACTTGGAAGACCCAGAAGGATGAAACCACAGGTGGCTCCAGCCCCCATACTGGAGAGAATGGTGGCAGTTACTCAAAGTCATGAACAGAAGGGCTTACTTTTGGGTTTGTGGAGTTCCGGATAGGAGGGCAGCTAGGTGAGGCTGTTCAGTGGATATCTGGAGCTGTGAGTGCGTCCCCATACGGTGGTCAGGACTAGAAGTATAGATTTGGCTTCAGCCAAGCAGAGATGACCCCGAGGCACGAGTGGATAACCCCAAGGGTTGGGGGTGCTTAGGGTGGCAGGGGGTGAGGGAGCCTAAGTGAGACCTGCTGAGGAGGATTTGGGCTAGGATGGAGTGAGGGAGCCTCAGACCATAGGGCTAACCTGGTGCAGGGAGGCGAGGCGACCCCACCTGCACCTCCATTCCCCCTTCTCAGATAGGCACACCGAGGCTCAGGCCTGGGTGCAGAGGGCTCACGGTCATTTGCTAGTGGGTTCTAGATCCAGAGTGAGAGACTTCCAGCGTGGTACCCCTTTCCCCCCTCGAAAAGTATTCATTAAAAAACATCAACCTCCAAAGACCCAGAACGCTTGAAGTTTCCGTGTGCGCGTGAAACCAGGGCGGCAAAAGGTGTTTTTCTCATTAAGCCAGGGAGGCCCCCGCCGGACCCAGACAGCCAGAGGTGCAGGACGGCCCTCCCCCGCCGCGCGCCCCCCGCCCCTCCCCCCGCCGCGCGCCCCCGCCCCGGGGCTCCACTCTCCTCCTCTCCCGAACGCCCCTCCCCTCCCGCGCGTTCTTCCCGGTGCGCGCGCAGCGGCGCTTCTGCGGGCAGGGCGGTGGAGCGGGGCGGACCGGGGCCGCTGTGGCCGAGGCGCGGGCCCGCGAGCGCGCGCGGGGCGGGCCGGGCCGCGTGGGGAGCGCGCGCGAGGACGCCGTGGCGGGGCCGCGCGGAGCAGGCGCGCGGGGAGGAGGGAGGTCCCTGCGCGCCCGCCGCCGGCCTCCCGCGCCCGCGCCCGCCGCCGCCTCCTCGGTGCGGTTCCGCTGGGCGCGAGGAGCGGCCGCCGAGACCGCCGCCTGCGAACAAAGGGAGGCCGTGCGGGCCGGCGAGCATGGCGGACCGCAGCCTGGAGGGCATGGCCCTGCCGCTGGAGGTGAGGGCCCGCCTGGCCGAGCTGGAGCTGGAGCTGTCGGAAGGTAACCAGGGCCCCCGCCCGTCCTCCTCCCGGCCCAGAGCCCGAGCCCGCGCCGGGCCGCGGCCCGCGGGCTGTCCCCGGGAGGGCCGAGGCCAAGGGACTCGGGGTGGGGGGCGCACGGGCTCTGGGCGCGGCGGCCCCGGGCCTGGGGAGGCGGCCGATCCCCGGGCTCGGGCGGGCGAGGTGCATCTCCGGGCCCGGCGCGTGTGCGCCGCGGCCCCCGCCCTGCCAGCCCCGCCAGGGGTCGTTCCGCCGCCCCCTGCTCGCTGCGGTGGGGCCTGGGCGCCCCGCGAGGACGCAGGATGGGTCAGCCTCAGGCTGGCGGGCGGGCGGCCTTCCCCGATGCGCGCTGCCCTGCGAGCGCCGCGTCCTTGCTGCGGCAGCGCCGCGCGCCGCCCGCGTTCGATTGTGGGTCGGCCTGGCGCTGCCTCCGGCCTTATTCGGATGCGAAACTTGTCGTTGGACTTAGGGATGTGATCTCTCTGGCGTTTCGGGCGCCCCGGCCTCCCAGCAGCGCAGTCTCCGCGGGGGCAGAGAGTACTACTGTTTATTGTCCGTGCGCGTCGTTTTGCGAAGGCTGGGCAGGATCGCGGAGCCTCCTCCCCCAGGCCAGGCTTGGTGCCTGGCTCCCGTGGTGTCATATTGAGAATTTGTGACGGATTCGCCGCCGTGATTTCACGCAGCACTCCAGGAGCCTTCCTGTCTGCTCTTAATGGTGCCGGTCATGCGCTCAACTGTCATAAGTTTCAGATCGTGTTCTGCTGGGTCTTAAAAAAAAGAAAAACAGTAAAGTTCCCAAATGTGAAGTGTTTAATTCATATTTAGGAGTCGCCCGGCCCACTGGGCAGGCCACTCGGCACCGAGCGGTGGGGGCGGCGGCTCGCGGGGTTTATATTGGGAGCAGTTTAGCATGGCGAACTTTTTTTTTGGTAACGGTTTTGTGAGGGCCGGCAGCCAGAAAGTACATTCATTCGTGCCAGTTCTCATCAGCAGGGCGGAGCCGATGTTGACTTTATGTTCTCCTTAACACTTTCGGGGCAGAGGAGGCAGGAGACGCAGTGTGGTGTCCACTGCCTTTCCACGCCTCCATGGCCTGCAGTTTGTTTTAATTTTTTGATTCCATGTGGGGTTCTGCAAGGTATTAATTTCTATGCCCTGCAAGGTGAAAAGTGGCAGGAGAGCCGCAGTCACTGTTGGGACCAGCTGAAGACGGTGAGGGCATTGCCTGACCCTGGGAGGACCTGAAGGCAGCACCCACCTGGGGCAGGTGAGCAGACAGGGCAGAGTGTCCAGGAGAAAAGCTTCACCTGGTTGTTGAATTTTGTCAGCCTGGGGGCGGATTCCATCCCTCCAGTGCCTGTTCTCCAGCACCCCTAGACTGTGCGCTGACTTGCAGTGTCAGCCCCCCAGCAAAGTGCAGGGGCCTTTGAGGGGACATGTGGGAACTTGTGTCCAGTGTGTGGAGAATAGTGGCCTTTTTAGGTGACGCTGTTCACCTGTCACCAGCAGTTGCTCTTAGAGGGGGAGTGACATGTTCTTGCTGCCCAGAGGCTGGAAAAGCCACTTCAGACTCAGGTGTGTCTGCATACCCCCATTACTGTTCCTCTTTCTGCATAGACCTTGCTCAGACCTGAACACTTAAGACCCTGCTCCTCCCCCACTGCTCCACTCATAGCCGTGTCTTCTTTATTTTAACAAATACGTTTATTTTGAAGTGTGGCTTTGTCCACATTGAATTGTGGAGTTGTGCTTTAAGGTCATTTGCAATTAACTACACAGAATAGTTTTATGGGCATAAAGGAGATGAATCACCTTGTTTTCTGTTATAGCTTAATAGAAACCTAAGCATTGAAAGGTCAAGAATCTCAGTGTCTCTTTATGTTACAGAACTTAAAAAATTCCCCAACACATGTCCATGTTCAAAGTGAAAACTGAAAACAACTTTAATGTTGAATTTTTTTAATGTTTTCCTTTTATATCTTGTTTTTCATCAAAATTCATGCAGAGAGGGCGGCGCCTGTGGCTCAGTCAGTAAGGTGCTGAACCCATATACCAAGGGTCGCAGGTTCAAACCCAGCCCCAGCCAAACTGCAACAAAAAACTAGCCGGGTGTTGTGGCGGGCACCTGTGTTCCCAGCGACTCAGGAGGCTGAGGCAAGAGAATCGCTTAAGCCCAGGAGTTGGAGGTTGCTGTGAACTATGTGAGGCCACGGTACCCTACCGAGGGAGATAAAGTGAGACTCTGTCTTTACCAAAAAAAAAAAAAAAAAAAAAATTCATGCGGAGAGAATTCTTTAAGCTGGTTGTCATCATTGTATTAAAATATAAGAAAATACCTTAGAAACATGTGGAATTTCCAGGGCTCAGTTCCTATAGAGGGGAATGGGAAAAATTTCGTTTTAAGCACATAACATTGATTGAAAGAAAAAAAATACTTCCCTATAGCTCCAGTGTGGGCAGCCAGCCAGCCTCTCGTGGGTTGTGTATTATTTAGATTTCTGGACACTGGTCTGGGCCGGGTTCATGCTATCACTGGAATCCATCACAGATGCTAGTGTTGCCCATTTTGTGGGGCAGTTTCCTTGGTAAAGGGTTTCTCTTGCTCTGCTGGTCGCCTTCATTCTCTTGCCAGGCTCTGTGCCTGCCCAGAGCCTCCTGGCCCTGGAGGGGGGGAACTATGCTGTCAGCAAAGTGCAGGGTCTTTCTGCCAGAATGTGCAGCCCTCCTGGGGGTCAGGGCCTCAGCTCTGCTCAGGTATGGGGTGTGAGTGGGAGCCGGAGGGTCGCGCACCAAGCCTGAGTAGGATGTTATTCTTAGACTCCTTTCCAGATTATTATATTTTTCCTTCCTTTCTCTCACCTATGTTCTTGCATTTTGGAATTGTATTTTTTTTTTTTTTTGAGACAGAGCCTCAAGCTGTCACCCTGGATAGAGTGCAATGGCATCACAGCTCACAGCAACCTCCAATTCCTGGGCTCAAGCGAGTCTCCTGCCTCCGCCTCCCAAGTAGCTGGGACCACAGGCGCTCGCCACAATGCCCGGCCATTTTTTGGTTGCAGCCGTCATTGTTGTTGGCGGCTGGGTTGGATTCGAACCCGCCAGCTCAGGTGTACGTGGCTGGCGCCTTAGCCCGCTGAGCCACAGGTGCCGAGCCTGTATTTTTTTTGGGGGGGGCTTTACAGGGCCTAAAAATAATGTCATTAATGAGCAAATCAACATCGTTTGGCTTAAGGAGAAATTTTAAATGGAAATGCCAAGCAAATTAGAAAGAGAACAGAAAACTTTTCCAAAAGACAGACCAGTATCTTATTAAAAAAAATTTCAGGAGTTGCTTGAAATTAGGAAATAGGTTTCTCCATTGACTGACCGGAGAAACTTGGGGGCTGTGCACGCACTTCCAGCACTGTTTGGAGCTACAGAAGGCTTTCCCAGTTGGGAAGGGCGGGATTCTTATTAATGGAACTCCAGGCAGCTGCCTCGTGATACAGTCTGTGAAAACTATTTGGTTTTTGCAGAAGGGGAGTCTTTTAAACAATATATGCTGTGCTTTATATAATACGTGTACTTTCTGCCTTTTTAATTGTTAGCATGTCACATGCCTACTCACTTTTTAACTTCTGCTAATAGGAGTTATTCAGTCGATGCTTTGCTTTGTAATTAAAATACCAGACTACTTCAGCCGTTAATTCTGTTCATAATCGGTCCAACATAACATTTCTCAGTAAGTGTGAAACTGAATAAGGTGGTGAAAGCTCCCTGAAATGTCCATCGTTCTCTGTGGGACAGGGGACCAATACTTTTTTCTTACATAATGTATTAATGAATGGGTAGTTTGCTTGCATCTTATCCATGACTATTGCCAGAGAGAGACATCTTAAAAAGATGGCTGGTGGGGAGGTTTGTGGACTTTGGGGGAGGCATTCTCAGGGCTATTGGGTACAAGATGACAGTGAGCACTGCCCTGCCCACATACCATCCCTTGTTTTTTGGGGTTCACTGCCATGGGGTATAGGAGACCCAAATCTGAGCTCAACCTGGAACCGCAGGACCACTGCAAAGGTTGCAGCAGGGACCTGGAGTCTCTGCTGCTACCCAACTTGATGCACAGTATTTTCATTGAAAGGAAATCATAGTTTACCCTGGAAAACAAATGTTTGAAAAGAATGTTTTCTTCCCCAGCCTCACTGATAATTTGTTACGACTGGGAGGGAACGCAAGAAGGGGTGATAGACTGGGAAAACAACTTACTCCATGCATGCATAGAGTCAGGCCCCAAATTCATCAGTTTTACTTCGTTATAGTTGTCTGAAAGCTGCCATGGATGACTATAAGTATCATGGAGAGTGAGATGGAAACCTTGGCATGAGAAATTTAAAGTACTATTATTACCTGTATTTTTAAAAAACTGTACTTAAAGTGTAGCAGCACTGATATGTATGGGTTTTTAAATATGTGGGCTTGAATTTTAAGAGTTCTTCAGATTGTTAAAATAATTTGATTTGAATGATCTTTTTTAGATGAATAATTATCAATGTCAAATGTAGCCAGGAAGCTAGGAAGGCAAACACACACACACACATACATGCACAACACATAAGCATACATACATGCATACACACGCACACACATTCATACACATGCATGCAAGCATGCACACACATACACATGGACAACAAGCAAGCACACATACATGCATACACATGCACCAGTGCACACACATACTACGCATATGCACACTAACACACATGCACAAACACATACATACATGAAGACATGTATGCACATGTGCTCACACATACATGTGCACACACACATGAAGACGCAGACTCGGACACACACATGAAGACGCAGACTCGACAGCCTGCCCCGGATGCCCTGCTGCAGTCTTGTGCTCAGGTCTGGACCTCAGGAGGTGGCAGCTGTGACGACGTCTCTATTTTGTTTCATGCTGGACGCGTAGTTTCATGTCCTTGTTGTGGTTTGGAGGCTACAAGCTGTTGGATGTTATGAGTCACTTTTTGTCTTCCTCCTCCAAGCCTTTTTCAAATGGGTTGTCTCTTTTTTTAGAACTGATTTTTTTTTTTTTTAAGCAGTGATTTATGGGATGAGTTGTAGCATTCTTCTGAATTGCAAAGACAGCGTATTGAGTAATTCTGGTTTTGGTGTCATGTATATCAAGTGGTTCACCAGTTTGGATCCTAGTCATATCATTAAGATGATTCTACTTCTTCCTAAAATTACTCAGACACCTTAGAAAAGCAAAGTCCTGGCTACAGACATTTGACTTAGTTTTGCAAACTGATATTTGTCCCCATCGCAAAATAGGGAACGTTCTACCTTTTGTGATATGCAAGACACCGTTTGGGTGAGGTGGTGAGTTTCTGTCCTCTTTTATCGGGCTTTTGTTTTTCCTGCTTCCATTTTATACTTCTGCTTTCAAGTTGCCAGCTTTAACTTTTCTTTTATGATTTGGTGTGTGTGTGTTTGTTTTATACAGAGGTTACCTACTACTTTTGCTAGAGCTCTGTTCTTTTCTGCTGAGGATCACTCAAGAATTGGTCTCAAAAGAATTCATTGCATGTGTTTGTCCATAATCATAATGAGGAGTGCTCTTCAAGGGGGGACACTCACTGGAGGCCCAGCTGCTGTGGCTGAGTACTCGAGGCTCAGGGAGCCAACAATGGAGTATTCAGACACTCCGAGTGCCCACAGACTGGAGAATTAATTTTAGTAAGTGCTTGAATCAAAGAGAGGAAAATGCTAAGATATTGGGCTGTAAAATTTAAAATACAAATCTGCCCTTTTTTTGGGGGGGGCTGTTGAGTGTCTTGAATTGTATTGTGGCGTCTCTGTGCTATATGATTCATGGACAGAGACCATCCCTTACTTACAGGCTCTGTACACAGGTATGAAAATCAGAAAAAAAAGAAAACTGACCCAGCTGGTGAGGTATGAAGGGCTTCTGTGATCGATAGTGGGTTGAATAGTTCTTTTTCTTCTGGGCTGCTGATTTTAAATAATTCTTTTGCCGTTAGCTTGGAAAACTCTTTCTGTGTCCTAATTGAAAGATTAAAGACTATGGATGGGCCAAACTGAGACGAATACCCCTGGCATCAGAGAGAGGGCTGTCCTTACGTATTTATCCATAGGCACAGTCGATCTTTCTCTTTTTCTTTCTTAGCTGAGTTATCTGGTTAGTGAAGTTACATGTTTTTCTTTATTTATTAGAAAAATACCATAACATGAACAATTATAAAATAAAAAATATATATGTAAACATATCACCTCTTCTTAATATTGACCTATTATTAAGATCATTTTGACTTTAAGGTAGTTGGAGTCATGAGATGCGTGTGGCTTTGTGTCATTTTAACTTCATGCCACTTTCTTGTTATAATTTGTGATCCTTGGTTTGACACATCACAGTTTATTTGACCATTTCTTACTGGTGTGTTTAGGTTTTTTTCTTTTCTGTAATGTAAATCTTGGTACTTGCTGGGAGGTCTCATGTGAGTTAAAGCAGGTCGTTCAGGGCGGCGCCTGTGGCTCAGCGAGTAGGGTGCCAGCCCCATATAGTGAAGGTGGCGGGTTCAAACCCGGCCCCGGCCAAACTGTAAAACAAAAAAATAGCCAGGCGTTGTGGCAGGTGCCTGTAGTCCCAGCTACTTGGGAGGCTGAGGCAAGAGAATTGCTTAAGCCCAGGAGTTGGAGGTTGCTGTGAGCTGTGACGCCATGGCACTCTACCGAGGGCGATAAAGTAAGACTCTGTTTCTACAAAAAAATAAAAAATAAAAAAATAAGCAGGTCGTTCATTTGTAGGCCTTAGTTTGGGGAGCATGGTGGCAATCTGCCCCTTTTCCTGAAATGGTTCTCTTAAGTTACATTGAAAAGATACTTGATTTTGAGAACTCCCCTCCGGTTTGTTGACTTTGCAGAATCAGGGCTGGGATCTCCTGCCAGCTTTTAGCTTGAGGGACTGAGTGTATAGTTGGAGGCATAGGAGGAAGCCCAGCTTCTGTCCTGGACCACTGCCGCTACCCTGCGAGGAGCTGGCAGTTCCAAAAATGGGGCTGTTGGAGGACAGTGTGCCCTGAACAGATCAGCAGAGATCAGAGTGGGTGACTAATAAAGTCATTGACTCACTCAGCAAGCATGTGTCAAAGACCTGCTCCATGCCAGTCAGGACTTACAGAGTGGAAGGTCTTACTATGCTTACTGTTCTGTGAGCGGAGACTTTATCTTTGGGTTGCTGGTGTGTCCCCAGCTCCTAGCAGGTTTGCAACAGGCACTGGGAGGAGTACACAGGCACAGCTGGAGAGCAAGAGCCACGTAAGGTGGGGCATGAGCCTAGGTCTGACCCCGGGAAGAGAAGGGGGGCAGTGGTGGGGCTGACCAATCCCTCTTTCGGATACTCAAATGGTACAGAGAGAAACTATTCCATAGTCACCAGAGTGGAGTCCATAAAACAAATCCAACTTTTCAGTCTCTCACTTGATAATTATTATCTTTTGAGCATGCCTGTCCTGCATTTGTGGCCTGAGGCTCTTTGCCACTGGCCATTCCCCGGGGTCTTTCTTCTGTTACTTTCATGAGTCCTACACACACACCCAGTCTCTTTATTTTTTTGGAGACAGAGTCTCACTCTGTAGCCCTTGGTCTCTGGCATCATAGCTCACAGCAACCTCTTACTCTTGGGCTCAAGTGATCCTCTTGCCTCAGCCTCCCTAGTAACAGGGACTATTGATGCCTGCCACAATGCCTAGTAGGTTTTTTTTTTAGCATACCTGGGCCAGGTTTGAACCCACCAGCCCTGGTGCATGTGGCTGGCACCCTAACCACTGAGTTACGGGCGCCTTGTCCCCAGTCTCTTCTTGTCGTGAGCCTGAATTGGGTTGATTTGGTGCTCAGCACAAAGAGCTCCCCCAGCTCCCCCACACAGTTGGAGGCAGGCACCTGAAAATGGGCCTGGCCCTGCATTAGTCTGCATCCAAAGGCTTCTGCAACACACATCAGCACACAATCCCACTAATTGGATGTTTGGCAAACTGCTGAGTGAAATGAGCCTCCCTACTTCTACCCCTGAAAATGTGGAGCTACTCATAAACAACTTCAGCTCCCCACGTCAGGTGCTGGTCAGTGTTTGGATATGTGCTCTGGTCACTCTGTGGTGTGGAGGCAGAGCCACAGGTCTTGGCCTTGTCTCACCCAGGGAAAACAATAGCATCTCCTGTCCCCTTCTCATCAAACCGAAGTCCACTTACCTATAAAGGTGGAAATGGTGTGGGTTCTCCTTGACCATCTTTCTAAGGAAGTATCAAGAGAGTGAAGCAGATTTTATGAGCCAGTTCACCTGAAATGAGAATGGATACCCACATTGTGTCAGTAGACCTTATTGAAGACTCTGGGTCTTTCTCAGTGAGCAAAATAACACAGCATGATCACTACATTGCAGATGGAGCGGGGAGGTTATGTCACATGTGCTGGCAGGATGGGGCTGAGTGATCCTCACAGAAGGGCATCGGGTGCGTTTGGGAGCAATTGCAAGGCTGTGTGATTGGAGGGGAGGAGCAGGTGGTACTCTTTTGACCAGATGCCACGAGCCCGAGGGCCATTGGTATGAGGGCTTCGATTTTTAGCCTGGGGGTGCCCTTATGCACGTCCTGGCTGTCCTTAGGGCTTCTGGTTCCTGCTTGGAGGAGTGTGTGTGTGGGGGTCTCGAGGGTTCCTGGGCTGTGCTCCTGTTTCCATCCTCCCACTGAGAAGCCGCCTCCTGGCTGGGGTGTGTCTGGAGTGTCCAGGGTGCACAGCATCATCTTGGGTGAGCTGGCTGGTCCGTCCCCACCTGTTTACTTGATGTCTAGAGGATCATGGTTTGGGTCAGGTATTGGTAAGGCCATAGCCCTGTGTGGAGCACCCACGTCCACGTTCTCTGGAGAGCTGCCTGCTGGTCAGGGCCCCTGGTGTCCTGTGCCTAGCTTTCTTTGTTGTCTTGGTTTGACCAGGTGATTTGAGGTCACAGATAATGTTAAGGAGAGTGAAGAGGAACTGAGTGGGAAAGAGCAGCTGCCCCAAGCTGCAGGCCGGGGTGCAGGGCAGCATGTCTGAGTTCCACTGTGAGGGGCACTTAGTGGACACTGCCCCGCACCTGCGGTGCACCACGCTGGTCATGGAGTCTCTGTGCCTCCCTTCTCTTCCTTCCTGGCCCTTTTCTGACCATACCCCAGTAAGCTAATTTTTAGGAAGAGAGCTGAACCTCCACTTGGAGTCCTGCAGCCTCATGGGTGATGAAGATGAGGATGTCACCTGCCCGGAGGGCTGTGCTGGCACTGCCTGGTCACCACTGCTCTGGGGTTGTGTGGCACCCCCCACCCCCGCCAGCCAGAAGGCCATGTAGTGGGGTTGTGTGCGAGCCAGGGCAGTCCTGAGAGGCAGCTAGCTCTGGGA
>CAUYON010176412.1:0-21945 GCA_963573935.1 Arctocebus calabarensis
CTGGTTAACATAGCTTTCACGGCATTTCTTAGTTCTTGGGTTAAGACATTTATATTCTACACGTAGTAAATTTCACATGTGCCCTTGTAAGATGCACCGTAGGTGTGGTCCCACCAATTACTCTCCCTCCACCCATCTTCCTCCTCCCCTCCCCTGTCTTGACCCCTTCCCCTTCTTCTTGAGCTATAATTGGATTATAGCTTTCATAAGAAAGCTATAAATTGGTTTCATAGTAAGACTGAGTACATTGGATATTTTTTCTTCCATTCTTGAGATACTTTGATAAGCAGAATATGTTCCAGCTCTATCCATATAAAAAGGTAAGAGGTAAAGGCTCCATCTTTTTAAGGCTGTATAGTATTCCATGGTGTACATATACCACAATTTATTGATCCTTTCTTGGGTCGATGGGCACTTGGGCTACTTCCATGACTTAGCAATTATGAATTGGGCTGCAATAAACATTCTGGTGAAAATATCTCTTTTTATAATGTGATTTTTGGTCTTCTGGATATATATTTAGTAAAGGAATTGTAGGATCGAATGGCAGGTCTATTTTTAGATGTCTAAGTGTTCTCCAAACATCTTTTCAAATGGAATGTATTAGTCTGCATTCTCACCAGCAGTGTAGAAGTGTTTTGTTTTCTCCACATCCACGCCAAAATCTCTGGTTTTGGGATTTTGAGATGTGGGCTAATCTTACTGGTGTTAGCTGATATCTCAAAGTAGTTTTGATTTGCATTTCTCTGATGATTAAGGATGATGAGCATTTTTTCATGTGTCTGTAGGCTGTGTGGCTGTCTTCTTCAGAGAAGTTTCTATTCAAGTCCCTTGCCCACCCTGAGATGGATTCACTTGTTTTTTTCTTGCTAATAAGTTTGAGTTCTCTGTGGATTCTGGTTATTAAACCTTGATTGGAGACATATCCTGCAAATATCTTCTTCCATTCTGAGGTCTATCTGCTTGCTTAAGTTACTGTGTTCTTGGCTTTGCAGAAAGTTTTTAGTTTGATCAGGTCCCAGTAGTGTATTTTTGATGCTGCTTCAATTGCCCAGGTGGTACTCCTCATGAAATATTCACCCAGGTCAATTTATTCAAGAGTTTATCTGCACTTTCTTCTAGTATTTTTATAGTTTCATGTCTTAAGTTTAAATCTTTAATCCAGAGAGAGTCTATCTCCATTAATGGTGAATAGTGTGGGTACAGTTTTAGTCTTCTACAGGTTGCCAGCCAGTTCACCCAGCACCATTTGTTAAATAGGGACTCTTTTCCCCACTGAAAGTTTTTAATTGGCTTGTCAAAGATCAAATAATGGTAAGTAATTGGATTCATCTCTTGGTTCTCTATTCTGTTCCATACATCTACCTCTCTGTTTGTGTGCCAGTACCATGCTGTTTTGATCACGGTCGATTTGTAGTACAGTCTCAGGTCTAGTAGCGTAATTCCTCCTGCTTTGTTTTTATTTCTGAGTAATGTCTTGGCTATTTGAGCCAAGATATTACTCAGATGTTTTTTCTGATTCCATATAAAACAAAGTATTATTTTTCGAGATCTTTAAAGTGTGACAGTGGAGCTTTAATAGGGATGGCATTAAAATTGTATATTGCTTAGGGTAGTATGGAAATTTTATCAATGTTGATTTTTCCCAGCCAGGAGCATGGTATGTTTTTCATTTGTTAACATCTTCAACTATTTCTTTTCTTAGAGTTTCATAGTTCTCTTATAGAGATCTTTCACATCCTTTGTTAGGTAAACTCCAAAATATTTCATCTTCTTTGGCACTACTGTGAAGGGAGTAGAGTCCTTGACTGTTTTCAGCTTGACTATTGTTGGAATATATAAAGGCTACGGATTTATGAGTGTTGATTTTGTAACGTGAGACACTGCTACATTCCTCGATCACTTCTAAGAGTTTTGTAGTGGAATCCCTGGTGTTTTACAGATATACAATCATATCATCTGTGAAAAGTGAGAGTTTGATCTCTTTTCACCAGATATGAATACCCTTGATCACCTTTTCTTCCCTAATTGCGATGGCTAAGACTTCTATTACAATGTTAAAAAACAGTGCAGACAATGGGCAATCTTGTCTGGTTCCTGATCTGAGTGGAAATAATTTCAATTTAACTCCATTCAATACAATATTGGCTGTGGGTTTGCTGTAGATGGCCTCTATCAGCTTAAGAAATGTCCCTTCTATACCAATTTTCTTCAGTGTTATGATCATGAATCGATGCTGGATATTATCAAAAGCTTTTTCTGCATCAATTGAGAGAATCATATGGTCTTTGTTTTTTAATTTGTTTACTGCTGAATTATATTTATAGATTTATATATATTGAACCAGCCTTGAGACCCTGGGATAAAACCCACTTGGTCATGGTGTATAATTTGTTTGATGTGTTGCTGAATTCTGTTTGTTAGTATCATGTTGAATATTCTCTCATCAATATCCACTAGTGATATTGGTCTGTAATTTTCTTTTCTTGTTGGGTCTTTTCCTGGTTTGGGGATAAAGGTGATTTTTGCTTCATAGAATGTGTTGGGTAATATTCCTTCTTTTTCTATATTTTGGAAAAGATTGAGTTATACAGGTACTAGTTCCTCTTTAAAAGTTTGGTAGAATTCTGATGTGTAGCCATCTGGTCCCGTGCTTTTTCGTTTAGGGAGATTTTGTATAGTTGATGCTATTTCAGAACTTGATATAGTCCAGTTTAACATTTCCACTTCATTCTGGCTAAGTCTTGGAAGGTGGTGTGTTCCAAGTATTGGTCAATTTCCATCAGATTTTCTTATTTTTGAGAATAAATTTTCTTATTATATTCATTAAGGATTTTTTGAATTTCTGAGGAGTCTGTTGTTATCTTGTCTTTACCTTTTCTGATTTATGAAATCAGAGATTTTACTCCTTTTTTCCTGGTTAGGTTAAGCCAAAGGTTTATCTATTTTATTGACCTTTTCAAAAAACCAACTTTTTGGTTTATTTATGTGTGGTATAATTCTTTTGTTTTCAATTTCATTTAATTCTGCTCTAATTTTGGTTATTCTTTTCTTCCACTGGGTTTGGGATTGGAATTTTCTTCCTTTTCTAGTTGCTTGAGATGTCCCATTAAGTTGTTAACTTCCTCTCTTCCCATTCTCTTGAGGAAGGCTTGTAGTGCTATAAATTTCCCTCCTAGGAATGCCTTTGTGGTATCCCATAGGTTCTGATAATTCATGTCTTCATTATCGTTTTGTTCCAAAAATTTGGTAATTTCCTTCTTAATCTTGTCTATGACCCGTCTATCATTCAGCATAAGGTTATTTAGCTTCCATGTTTTTGTATGAGTATGTAGATTCCTGTTGTTACTGAGTTCCACTTTTATTCCATGATGGTCTGAGAAGATGCAAGGAATAATTTCTATTCTTTTAAATTTGCTGATGTTAGTCTTGTTTCCTAAGATGTGATCGATTTGTAGTGTGTTCCACGGGCTGATGAGAAGAATGCGTGTTCAGTTTTCTTAGGATGAAATGTTCTATAGATGTCTGTTACCCAAATTTTGAATGGTTAAGTTTAAATCTAAAATTTCTTTGCTTAGCTTCTTATTAGATTATCTATCCAACACTGCCAAGGGAGCATTAAAATCTCCAACCACTATGGTGCTGAAGGAAATCAAGTTGTTCATGTCTGTTAGAGTCTTTCTTATAAATTGAGGTGCCTTCTGTTTGGGTGCATAAATATTAATAATTGAAATCTCATCATATTAAGTATTACCCTTAACAAATATGAAGTGGCCATCCTAGCATTTTAGTAAGATATTGGAAAAAGTGTTCTGATTTCCTCTATCTTCTCACTAGAATCAGGTCATTAGCTGAGGGTGAGGGGAGGGGATAGCAAAAAGTTCGAAAATTCAAGGAAAGGAAATGAAGTCTTCATTTGGATACTTAGAAATATAAATGGGAAAAACCAAACATAATATGATTGTCAGGCAATATGAAAATATATACTTGAGTTTTCTAGTATGAAATTTTAATTGAGTGCAGGCTGTGAGTGTCTGTGTATAAGTGTGTGTGTTCCAGCCATGTATGGTGTGCAAATGTATATGTAGAATTTAGAAAAGGACTATTTTTTAACTCAGCATAATGAAATCAAAAAGAGTCAAAAAGTTTAGATTTTAAACTGGATAAAAGAGAAGTATGCCATTTGATCCTATAATTCCTTTACTAGGTATATATCTAGAAGACCAAAAATCACATTGTAATAAAGATATTTGTATCAGAATGTTTATTGCAGCCCAATTCATAATTGTTAAGTCATGGAAAAAGCCAAAGTGCCCATCAACCCACAAATGGATTAATAAACTGCGGTGTATGTACGCCGTGGAATACTATGCAGCCTTAAAGAAAGCCTCTTTCATGTTTACATGGATGGAGCTGGAAAATATTCTTCTTAGCAAAGTATCCCAAGAATGGAAGAAAAAGTATCCAATGTACTCAGCCCTACTATAAAATTAATTTATAACTTTCATATGAAAGCCAATTACAGCACAAGAATATGGGGAAAGGAGCAAGGGAAGCGATGGGCAGAGGGAGAGTAATTTGTGGGTCCCCACCTATGGTGCATCTTAGAAGGGTACAGGTGAAACTTACAAATGTAGAATGTAAATGTTGTACACAATAGCAAAGAAAATACCATGAAAGCTATGTCAACCAGTTCGATGAAAATATTTCAAATTGTTTATAAAACCAGCACACTATACCACATGATTGCATTTATGTACACACCATGATTTAGTAAAAAAAAAAAAAAAGAGAGAAGTATGATATTCTGGGCATGTGGAACAGTGAAATATGTTAAGATAAATGGATTTGTGTCTGCAGAAAGCTATCTCTGTGTTTTAACCCCTTCTACCTGTGAATATTACTTTAATTGAAAAAGGAGCCTTTGCAGATATAATCAAGTTTAAAAAAGGTTGTCCCGGATTAGGGTAGGTGCTAAGCCAAAGACTGGTGTCCTTGTAAGAAAAGGAAAATTGGACACAGACACAGAAAAGAGAAGACAGCTATGTGAAGACAAAGAGTTATGCTACAACAAACAACCCAAAGAAAGGAGCTGACAAACACCAAAAAGTAGAAGAAGCAAGAAAAGATTCTTCCCTGGACCATTCGTGGGAAGCATGGCCCTACCGCATCTTGATTTTTGGCTGTGAGAGTATACAATTTTGTTATTTTTTATCTATCCAGTTTGTGATACCTTGTTTTTGGCAGTTCCAGAAAATTAATATAGAAAATCAGATAAAGAACACAGGAGGGATGATACTGGAACAAGTTATCTGCAGAGTCCAAGAGTTGTGGTTGGAGAACTTAATGATTGTGTGTTGGATGGTGGACATGGAGATAGTGATGAATATCTTTGGAAGAGAACATGTCAAGCAACTGAGATGCCTGGAAATGGTAGAGATTATCTTTGAAATATTCAAGAATTATGACAGCAATATTATTGGGAAGAATAACAGGGAATTAGAAGGTAAATGACTAAACTTGTGCTAGGTTTAGTACTAATGATAAGACTTTTGGGTAGGAGGTGGCAGCAATAACTAGAATGGTCTTGTAAGATTTAAAGCTGATAGCATTATCTACATTTAAATCTTTATTCAATTGGTGTTATGCTTCTTAGGACTGAATTTTATGTAGCCTCATATTAATATTTATCATGCATATTTACTCATATATGTTCATTAATTTCTGTTCCATAGTATTCCATTATATTTCTTAATTCCCCTTAGTAGATGTTTAGATTTTGTTCCAGTTGTCTTTTATGGTTTTTTTTTTTTTTTTTTTGAGGCATTCTCACTGTCACTCTGGGTAAAATGCTATGGCATCATCATAGCTCACAACAACCTCAAACTCCTAGATTCAAGTGATCCTACTACCTCTGCCTCCCAAGTAGCTGAGACTAGAGGTGTGTGTCTCCACATCCCTCTAGTTTTTCTATTTTTAATAGAGACAGAGTCTTTCTTTTGCTCAGATTGGTCTCCAATTCTTTTCTTTTCTTTCTTCTTCTTCTTCTTTTTTTTTTTTTTATAGAGACAAAAATCTCACTTTATTGCCCTCCGTAGAGTGCTGTGGTGTCACACAGCTCACAGCAACCTCCAACTCCTTGGCTTAGGCAGTTCTCTTGCCTCAGCCTCCCAAGTACCTGGGACTACAAGCACCCACCACAACGCCCAGCTATTTTTTGTTATTGTTGCAGTTTGGCCAGGGCCAGGTTTGAACCTAACACCCTCCGTATATGGGGCTGGTGCCCTACTCACTAAGCCACAGGTGCTGCCCCTGGTCTCCAATTCTTGAGTTCAAGTAACCCACCCAGCTTGACCTCCCATAGTGCTAGCCTTATAGGCATGATCCACTGTGCCTGGCCTTTTTCCCCCTAATTTTCAATGTTACCAACAAAGCTGTACTTTAATAATTTTTGCTGTCTTACTGTACCTATAGTTATGTCTCATTATTTGAAAATTAAGCCTCCATGCCTCATATTAATCTGAAATTTTAAAAAAGCCTCTAGTCTTTTTTGCTGACAAGCTCTCTATTTTTTTTCTCTTTTATTAGCATTTACAAATAAAAAGCATTTAAAAATATTCCTTATGTTTCTTTGTTCTCTAGAAGTATTAATTTAAAATTATTTTTTCTCTTCTCGCAATTATTTCAATATTTCTATTTTTGTGGGCATACCTATTTAGAAGATTCCTTCTATTATTTCATTATCTATATTTTTTTTTCATTATCTATATTTTTAATGCCTAATCTGTTTATTTGCATCTACTAAATGTCATGGACACTTCCTTCTAATCATATATGTAATCGAGGTTTGTGACCTATTTTCAGCATTTTTTTCTTTTACTCTGAGTATATTCTTTAACTTTTAGCTGACTTCTGTTAACGCTATATGGATAACAGTTATCTGGACAGATTTTAGGAAGATATTGTAAATGCAAAAGTTAAAATGGACATGTTTGGGCCCCCAAACTTAGATATTTTTTCACAGTTGGCTTCACCCTTACTTTGTATAACCAAGAGTGAAGACAGAACAAAATATTTAAAACTACATTTCTTCATTTTTTTTTCTTGTGTGTGTGTGTGTGTGTGTGTTTCTAGTTTACTTTTCATGGCTAGATAATCTCCATGAAAACATTTTCATACATATTTCTATGTAGGAGTAGTGATCCAGTTTACCCACCTGCAGCAGCCTGAGGCTGTCTCTTTGGTCTTCCTGTGTGGATTAGAAGCCTACCCTTGGCCTTTCAAACCTATACAGGGTGAAGATCACTATGAGTTCCAGTACCTACAGCTCTCATCACATGGGCTTTTATCATTCTTTGTGCTCTTTGAGTCTTTCCTTTCATTCTCTGGTGTTTGATTATAAATTAGTTTTAAAACGTGTGTATGCATGCCCAAAGCACTTTTTGTGTGTGTGTGATCTCATGTTCATAGCAGAACAGAATATTAGTCACATAAACATGGTTCTTAATAAAAGAAAGCAGGGTAAATGTTCAACTAAGTTCTCCTATTAAATAAAACCAGCAGCTGGACTCCTTGCATTTGTGTCTCCCCTCTTACTCTCAATTGTCATGCCTTCTCTTTTCTACATTTCTCTGACAGTTTTTGTTTTCTCTTCCCAAAACACCAAATTAGCTAATCTCATATTTGTATGTGATAGTTCTTTAATACATTAATTTTCCCCAAACACTAAAGTACTTTCCGAATTTATAGTTCCTTTAAATAATTTATTTAATTACAGGTATAGGTAAATTATTCTGTGCCTCCATTTAAGAAATTTTCTCTGTCTAAATGTTCATTTTTCCATTGGCTGCTCCTGAATACATACTCTCTGTGTTAGAGAAAAAACTCTAAGATAATACCAACTTAAGAAGGTACTTGTTTGAAAACCAAGTACACATGGCTTGAAAGAAACAAAAAGCTATCATGGAAGCCACAGCTCTGTGGCAACCCTCTAGTAGCTGAGGAGCACTGTGGGTGCTTCTTCCATCAGCATCACTTATTTGCTACCAGATGGAGATGTTCTAGTTTCTTGATACTAGACCATAATAAAACTCATTAGTCAACAAAGACTGAAATCATTCCAATACGTACCTCAGATTTGCCTTTTCATTTCTTTAGCTGTATTCCAGAAGTTAATATGTTCTGTATATAACTTTTTTAGGTGGTTTGATTTTATGTTTCAATATACACTATGTTTATTACAAGTAAAGCTTTTTGTTGTACAACATTGTGACTGTACAAAATAACACCAAATTGTACACTTTAAAATGGTTAATTTTATTACTATGTCAATTTCTCCATAATAAAAATAAAGTGAGACTTTTTTCACCAGCAGTGTTGAAAAGGCAGAAACAATTTCTCTTTGTGCCCTACCTTCACTGCTGATGCTGTCCTTCTTCAGCTCAAACACGGGCAAATGGCATTTGAATGATTTTGTGTTCCATCTCCTGATGAGTGCAGATGGGTTCCTGGGACCAGATGTGTTTGCTGAAGGGGTTGCCTATGCTGTGCTTGCTCTTTCCACATCCTTACCCCTCCTCACATTTTAACCTTCTTCATGTGGCCTTTCACGTGTGCTACTCCAAGAAGGGCTCTTTCTAATGATGGTTTCCTATAGCTTAACGAATCCAATGGGTGTACTTTACCTTAAGCTTTCAATAACGTTGAAAAGAGAAATAGCAATACTATCTCTTGAGCATCCCTTTTATAATCTGTTTTTGTTACTGTTCTTCTGGTCTTATTCTCCTCCTGCCCTTTTGATTCTTAAGTTTTGTTTACCGTTTTAATTTTTCTTGCCATCTTTTTGATGTCAAAAGTTCACAGGTTTAGTCAATAGAGTTCTCTATACATTGTACAGCTTAAGCTCACAAAAAATTTCAAAGTACACTTTTAGCTTTGCTAAACTAATGCAGTAAATTATATGCATTCACTATTGCTACCAACTGGCTGCTGAATGCTTATGGATTAAATAAGTTTATTATGAAGAAGACTATTCACATTTTCTTCTATTTCAACTGTGCTCTCATGTATTACTTTTCATGTCTTCAATAACCTGCTTTCCTCATTTTCCAGACAAACATTTAAACCCCTAAACGTTCCCTTCATAAAAATTCAGTTAATGTAAATTCTATAGGAAAAAGGCCCTATTAGTCATTCTATAAATATATTGAATGAATTCATGAATGAAAATCTGGGGTTTATTTCATATTTGGCATCTATATTTTTATACAGTGCTTCAAAACTATTGCCTAACTATATTTCTTACAGTGTTAGTGCACTAATCACATATTTGTTCAATAATTCATGTATGCAGCGGTAAATTTTATATTACAAAATAGTCTAGTCATTCTTCCCCGCTTCTGTCGCTGAGCCCTGTGATGCAGCCTAATTACTACTGACGATTATTTCTTACGTGTATAAAGCCCTCCTGTAGACCAACGTCAATGTGTGTTACTGCAGCATTACATTTTTGAAGGAAGATTCAAAAATGTCTACTGAGGAAGGAAAAAATGCCGTCATCAGATCTTAGGATCAAATTAAGTAGTGGGTAATAATACTGTTCATTGAAATAAAACAATTGCTACTTGTATGTTTTCATTTGACTATATAAAGATATCTTCTAACAGATTATTCAATAATTACAATTCTTACTATCTTAATACAATAGTAAATAATAGTAATATAATTTTCTAATTATAAATAATATAATAAGATCTTTTTGTTGTTTCAAATTAATATGAGGATACAATTAGGTTGCAATGTTTGCATGAGTTAGGTAGAGTTTCTCTTGTAGTTGTGCCATGTGCCCTTATGTTGTGCCCATTAAGTGAAAGCACACCCGTCCCCCTGTCCCATACCTCCTCCTTCCCTTCTTCCTCCTCCCCCGTCTTGAAATGAAATACGTTTTCTCTTGTGTGGGCATATATGATATATTACTTTACTAAGGAGAATGTTCTCCAACTCTATCCAGGTTAATACAAAAGGTGTAAAGTCTCCATCTTTATAAATGCTGAATAATATTCCATGGTATACATATACCACAGTTTAATTCAGCTAGAGTTGAAAATGATTTTATATAAAATTTATAAATATTTGTTATAAATATGTTATATAATGTCACAACTAAAATGATCTCTCCAACATATGAAGATCAACACTATGTGATATTAAGGTGGTGAAGTTATAGCTCTGTTTCATTCATTTTCACCTAATTTTATTTAATAAATATTGGTTTTACCCCACCTTTTTTTGGCAAAATTTTATCATTAACTTTTAAACATTATTAAAATTATTCTCTATCTCTTCCCTTATCACAATAAAATCATTGTCAATTGTATTCACTTTTCTGTTATTTTTATGCTATTTCCAAGATAACTACTCTGACATTTGAGTCATTCTACTTTTCTTTGCCACTTTTCTGAATAAATTATCTTTGCTTACATATTTATTCTTCTTATATTCCTCTTTTGGGTGGCTTAAATTAATTAAAAGAAAAGTATACAAACTTTTATATAATATTTTCCTATCTTCAATCAATTTATACTGGCTAGACATTAATAACTTGGCTCACAGCTTTGCAAAACAATGAATAAAACTAACCCAGACACCATGGCAACACCAACAGAGAAACTTTCCCTCAGGAACTATTAGTATTACAGCATAAGTTTTCTTTTACTGAAGCTTGGTTATTCTTATACCTTCACCTGCCTTGACCAACTCTTCGAAAAATATGTATTTTACTTTTGACAAGTAGTAAATTCAGGATAGTGATGATTTAGAAGGAAATAAATGTATATTTTATTTCATAACTTAAAACAAAAAGAGGAATGGGAAAATTTAAAGATAATAACTATTAATATTCTGATCTCTATGTTACAGAGTTTCCATTTACTCTTATTTCACAGATATTCCAAAAAAAATGAGTCACTGATCTATCTTAGCCTGGATTGCCAACTCTTTCATAACTGCACAATGCTGTATTGTTTTCTCAGCTGCTTTTGAATGTCAATTATACCAGCATATGTGTACTAGGAAGATTTACCAACATCTCTGTACTAGGAATACAGAGGTATAGACTAGGTACTTATGTCTACCTCCTCTCCACTCATCCCTCCCACCTTCAAAAGCATTTGCCTTCTAGGCAATCTTTGATAAAATTCCACTTTGGCAAATCATTTCTATTGTAAACATTTTTTTCAAGTAGAGAAGTTTGTTTATATATAGAAATGCTCTTAAATGTATTCTAAGCTTATAACGAAGCATCGTGATTAGAAAGATAACACGGATTGAAATTCTGGCTTCAGCACTTAGTGTCTACATGAGATTTTCAGGTTATTTGAGTTCTCTAAATACAAAATTCCACAAATTTGATGGGATACTATCTGTAAAATATTTTAAAGGACTTGTACAGTTCACAGCCAAGGAAGCAGTACCTTGAATATGGCAAACTTTTAACAAGTGACAGAAGTGTTACTTGCTTTTCTTTCCATCTACCTGAGCAGTACAATTTGTAAAATATTTTAAAGTAATAACATACAAATCACAGTTCCAATTGATTTTCTATTACCATTCAACTACTCTATCAGAAGTAGCATTAACATTTGTGACATAATTTGTGTTAATGCCAAAATTTTAAAAACTTAGAATATAAATACACTTTCATGATACCATGTTTAAAACGAGTAATAAATCTTACTGCAATTTCTATGATGCTATGATTAATTATGTTAACTTCATCTGATAATATCCTTTCCCAGTAACATTTTACAGCTCCAAAACCATTTAGAACACAGAATATAAACACACAACGGAAATCGGCTAAGCATTACTTCATTACTCTAATTCATCATAATTAATATAATTTCAATCATTGACTTACCCTTGCTCTGTCTCAGTTCTTTTCTTAGCATTTTTCATTAGAGATGATCAGATATGCACCATAGAGAAGCTAGGAAAACTTTTTGCTGAAGAAAAATCTAATTCCAGTTCAAATGAAGAAACTCAACAGTAAAGGCTCGCTGTAACTATTAGTGTGAAGTTGCCCAATGTCCTTTGTGCTTCTAAATTGTCTTTCAAAAGTGTAAGATTGAAAGGACGTTTGGGTATGGCCTCTGATTTGTAGTATTTGCTCTGAGTTGTCTGGAATTCCATTTGTTTTCTTGTTCAGTGCTGACATGAGGCTGATGGCTTTAGGTTTTTTGTCATTGTCCCCACAGGATTCTTTCCTTATCAGCTCTTGGCAGATTGTGACCATTTAAGGAAAAACTTCTTTACTGGTTTATCAACCTTATTTTCATAGCTTCTTATTTCTCAGTGTCAAAAACTGTTATGTACATAAAAAAAAGTGCAGTCATCCACGCCAGGTGATTGTAAATAGAATTGTATTTTAAGTGTTATAGCAAACAAAATTGACTTTGGTAAGCCTCATGACTTGTCAGAAATATGGCCATTCCTTCAATTTGAGTTTTATTTACAGAAGAGCTAAGCTTAAAGGTGGACTGTTTTAAGAAGAGAAGGTCACAGTTCTTTCTTAACTACTATGTCAGTTGTGCTCTCTTCAATAGATGATAGCTTGGCATTTTATTTAAACAGAATGACTAGAGTCTAATATTCTTTCATGTTCTACAGGAGAGATTTCCAAAATGTTATCCCTTGCCCTGCTGTAGAAGCATTGCCAGGAAACTTGCTAGAAATTCAAATTCTGAGTCCAGATTCTCCAGAACAACTGAATTAGAGACTCTGGAGGTGGGTCCTAATCGTCTGGTTGGTTTTAAACATGTTCCCAGGTGCCTCTGGTGCACATTCAAGTTTAAGAACCACAAGAACAAAATATAATCCATAGTACTAAGCAAGATGAGTTTATGTTTTTAGTTGCCTTATATTTCTACTACTATCCTGCCTACGAAATAAATTATGCAAAAATACATAAATATATAAATAAAAGGTCCACGGAAAATAGCAATTGGGAGAAAACTAGAAAATTATACCCTGCAAATTTGAAGCCTGTTAACACTCACAATGCTGCAAAAAGCCCACGTAGGAACGAAAAAAACTGAAGTGAAATAATGCACATCAAAAGAAGCAAAACCATAAAAGGAGACTCTCAAAAGTCAGAAAGAAAAGAAACCCAACCCCAAACCTTCAATGCTCCCTCCGCCTCACTGACGGTCATAAACAATTCAGTAATTTAATACCAAACACGGCAAGCATTCGTGACACACATTGGAGACATTTCTACAATGCAGCTTATGAAAACGGAGAACCCATTTGCCAATACAAAAAACCGTTTTCACTACCCAGCAGTTTTTCGAGAAAATATTGCCAAATTGGGTGATAACTTTATGAATAAGACTGGGAAATAAACGACTCTATGGAGTTTAATAGTTGAGAAAGAATCAGGGAATTGGAAATAAATGCATTTTGTCTTCAGTCATTTGCATAACAGCAGTTTTATTTTAAATGGTTTCATGCTGAAACTGAAAATGCTCTGAAGAAAAACAGCAAGAATCCACATTTTGAAATGAGCTGAGTAGGAGTGAATGAAAATATTGCCAAGTGGCCTGGCTACGTCTCTGGATCATTGTAAAAATAAGTTATGGTGAACTTGGGCCTGAGTCAAAGGCTAGTGCCACGAAGGGCAGCATAATGGCTGAGAGCTCAAAATCACATTCCATTCCCATCACTATGAAAATAGAAAGCAAATATGAAAAATGAAGCTTTGGTGTGCGTAGAAAATTGCAGGCAGTTCAGTAAGAAAATAAAAGGTTTGTTCGTTCTTCATGAAGAAAGGTAAAACAAAACAGTGTATCTTTTTCTTCAAATTAATGAAACATCAAATATCTGTACTACTAATTCTATCATGATAATTTCATTCACCTGCACAATTTTTAAAATGAAAATGATGGCAAAGAATTATTGTAAATCATCTCATACAAATATTCAAAAACTTTTCGTCCTTGTATTTTAATATATAAGGACTTCTTTATCTCAGATGGTCAAATATTTAATATAAGTTTTAATTTGGAGACATAACATCACCTCCAAAAAACAATCTTTAAAAGAGAATATAGCTTTCAAGTTCTCAAGCCCCACATGATCCTTTTTCTATAGGTAAATCATAACCAATTGACTATTTCAATGTCACAATATTCATTTAATGCTTATATAGCCTAATGCTATTGGTATTGCATTTCCTACTTATTGGTCATTTTCTCTATCAGTGTTTGAGATTAATTTTCATTGTTTTGTGAAAGCAATTTAGCTATGAATCCAAATGAGAAAAAAAAATATATATATATATATCTAGAGCTCAGTACTTAAATGTATACTATCAATTACTAATTTCCTACTTGGAATAAAATCACTGTAAGTGATACTTCCATTCCTACCCACTGTAGAATAATTTTCTATACAGAATATTGTAAATTCTAATATTTAGGATCATAAAAATTCTTACTGAATGTTATCAAGTATAATCCCTATTTCCCAGATAAGGAAATTTAAATTATAATAATTTGTCTCATATCACACTTGGCTCAAATAAGAGCAAAGTGGCTTCCCAAGGGATTGTAAACTCTGAGAACAGTGCTTTATTTTTTTTACCCTTTAAAGTATACTGGCCATATAGTATAGTGCCCTGCACATGTAGTCACTAGATGATATGTAATGATTAGTCTCCACTTTAGAGGTTTTTTATATAGGAAACAGAGAATGATATATTAATGTCAACAAAGTCAAGACTTACCTCTCCATGAAATTTAAACTTCTGCCAAGTGGCCTGGTACAGTGATAATATCATTATTTGTTGTTTCTGTCTCAGAATACAGTATAGAAAATGTTTAATAAATAATAGTTGAATTAATGAATATAAAAACATATACAATATTAATTGGACTGACTAATGTTAATGAATATATTAGTATTAATTAATAGATTCTGTGTTAATCAATTAACTAATTGGTATTAGTTGACCTTTTTTTTTCTTTGTTTTGGGACAGAGTCTCACTATGTCATCCTCAGTAAAGTGCCATGGCATCAAAACTTACAGCAACCTCAAACTCTTGGAGTTAAGTGATTCTCTTTCCTCAGCCTTCCAAGTACCTTGGAATACTGGCACCCACCACAACGCTGAGCTATTTTCATAGACAAGGTCTTGCTCTGACTCAGGATGGTCTCGAACCTGAGCTCAGGCAATCCCCCCACCTCAGCCTCCCAGAGTGCTAGGATTACAGGCGTGAGCCACTGTGCCTGGCCCTAGTTGATCGTTTTTCAATCCAACTAATTGATATCAATTAATTGAACTATTAAATAAAAACATAAATTGTATGTATAATATATAATGTACACATAATTATAATTTTAAAAGAAAAACTAAGAAACCAAATGGAATGATTAGTTTTATGTGTAAAATTAGTTTTGCGATAGTGCCTAGTTATTTAATCAAACATCCATCTAGGTGAAAGTATTTGGTAGGCATGATTAACAGCTGCAATCAGTTGACTTTAAGTAAAAGAGATTACCCAGACATCATGCCTGAGCCTTGCCCTACAGAGTTTGAATTTCTCAGTTCATGATCACGTGTGCCTATTCCTTACGGTGAGGATTCATGTTTGTCAAAATAATGCAAAAGAATACAAGTATTTTATTTATTCTGTTTTTCTGAAAAACCCTAAGTAAAGTAATAGAATTATAAAATCTACCTGGGAAATATCTGCCAACACCTGCTACTAGTTTTCGTAGAAAATAACTGTCATGCTTTACATTAGACACTCTAGACTGTTTCACAAAATATAAGCATAAAACATAAACTACCTTAATATTTTATCGATTAGTTGGCCAACAATATGTGTACCCTCATCTGTTTATGTTCTCTCTCTTGAACAAAATATTCAAATTCTTAGCCAGGGTCTTTATTAGCTCATGGTTTTCACGAAGGTATTAAGATCCTTTAAAAAGCAAACATGGTTTTAAATATTTCTACTTTTTGACCTGCCTTATAAATTCAGTACCTTGAATTCAGTCACCTTTTTTTCTCTTGTATGGCTAAGACATATGACATATAAGAACACACTGTTTAATAGTATGGTCCGTACAAATATAACATTTTAATTAACCCAAGTTATGCTTTTGACTCTAAAAAAGAACAAATTTGTAAAAACCAGACATCTGCACTAGTTGGTTTGCCCTTGGTAAGTATGTGTTTGGAGAAAAGTTTGATTGAAACCATCTGTTGATGACGCATTCACTCTTGAATCATTTAAAATGTTTTTATTCTCAAGTTTATACCACTGCTCTAGAAAATGCTTTCCAGAATTTCTGAATTATATTTTTCCCTTAAAAATTAAAAGAAAGCTTAGTAAAGAAGGCAGTAAAGAGAAGAAGGAATCAGGTGCAATAGTCAGGGTGCCAAACATTGATTTTTACTTGTGTTCAAATAAGACACATAGTAACACACTACTGTCTCAGTGTTGAAGCTTTCCCTTTCTTTCAGTGTGGTGAAAGCCTGGCTGAAGTAGCAAACTGTCATAATCACATAACTCCTCACATATATTTCAGGAGCTCCTGCCTGCCACTACATGAATAGAATGCCATGAAGACCAGAGGATAGATAGATCTGCAGAACCAAAGTGCACTGTATTAATTTTCTATTCCTGTATAACAAATTGCCATAAGCTTAGCAGCCTCAAACAACACATCTCACATTTCTGTGGTCAGGAGCATGGCTTAGCTAAGGACTTTGCTCAGGGTATTATAAAGCAGATATAGAGGTGCTAGGTAGGCTGTTTTTCATCTCGAATCTTGAGTGAAGAAGAATTCTTTCTTTTAGAAGGATTTATTTTCTTATGGTCGCATGACTGTGACTCCCAGCATTTTTTGTTACCTATCAGCTTCAAGGGGTTCATGTCCCAGATACCACCTATAGTCCCCAGCCAACAATAGTTCCTTGCTACATGGGCCTCATCATCATGATTGCTGACTTTATCAAGACAGAAATGTGAATCTCTATTTTCATTTTACCAAGATGACTTAAATGATTTAGTGTAATCACAGTGTTGACATTCCATCACCTTTGCCATATTTATTTCTATTGCCTAAAAACAAGTCATATGTGTCACACACACTTAAGATGGAGGCATTACAAATGGCATGAAGAACAGAAAGCAGGAAACCTTAAGATCTGTCCATCACACTCAAATTAAGGGTACATATTTCCTGAGAGATTTAACATACTAATGGGTATCAAAGGTTCTTGCATTTATACTTTATGCTAAATATGAAAGACATTGGAAATGGTAGATTATGCAAATATTTTGGTTATAAAATTAAGCTATAATATTATACTATAGTTTTGAAAAATGTTATGGTTTGGGGTATAAAAAGACATAGGAAGATGAAAATGCCCAATTTGACAATGGCTCTTTCAATTTGAGTCTTTAACTTTGAAGAAATTATCATGTTTCCTTCTGCTAAGATAAAATTCCCACTGTATATATTGACCCACATCAACTAGTATTTTATAATTTATTCATTAATATAAACTTTTATTAAAATGTCCACCATCATCAATGACCTCTTATGATCTTTAGGTTTTCATTGGAAAAGGAATGTAATGAAAATTTAAATTGCAAGACATACAAGTTAAAAATAACTTATTCTTCTTTTGCAGGAAATATAATTCACAGCCTCTCCCTTCATCAAAATTTTCAATATTCGAGGGAGTTGAGGCAAGATGGCTGACTGGAGCCAGCTTTTCAAAGAGGGTCCCATCCAGAAGGAGAGTTAAAGGACAGAAGTTTAGCAAGAAACCTGATGCTTCAAATCTAAGCCAAGAGAGAAGATTGAAAGATGCACATCAACCGTGCTGAGGCAAACTGTGACCTCAAAGAGACAAACAAAAGGTACAAAAATCCATCACCAAGCAGATGGGAGTCCCCTCCCCCATGAGAATGGCTTACAATATACTCCATACAAACAAGCGAGTGGAGTTCAAATATCCTTCCATTTTATCCCATGGGAGAAACCCTCTAAACACTGGACCTCCTTCCTCTACTAGGGTGCCATGGCACTCTCCTGCCATGCATAAAACTGTATAACACTGTATATAATCTCTACTTGTAATTTTGAATTCCCAGCACTCCCCTCCACTCTCACCCCAAGTTCTGAAATCCTGTTCCCTGTGGAGTCCAGATTCTTGGGCATTTTCTTGAGGGGTGTACATGGGGCATGGGCTCTTGCTGACCTGTGCTGATTCTCTGGCATGGGAGAATGGAGAGGATGATCAGCTGAGAGGGAGCCTCAGCAGAGAAGGAACCATAAAGGAGTGGTGGTGCCCTGAGGCACAGAGCCACAGCCACAGCAGCAGCAACAATGGGGCTCACACCCCTGGGGATAATTTGAAAGGGGCAACCAGAGGAAGCTGGGCATCTTCTCTGGTAGCAGTCACTGGTGGAACAGATCTGGGATGGAAACACAGGCCCCATGAGTAAAGGGTAGGCCTGAGGCCATACTGGCCTGGCCAGAGTGCGAGGACTAGAATAAGCACAAGCAGAGACAGCAGACTCCCAGGTCAGGGCTGACCCAGAGGACTGTTTCACCGAGCCTCAGATGCACCCAGCTGCATCAAAGCTGAGACAAAAGCCAGTAGACAGAGGCTGCAACTGACAGCTGAGTGCTGAGTTCTGACTGTTCGCCCATACACAAACTTCAGATAGGGCAGTGGCACAGACAGAGCTGAGTTGCTCAAACAGCCTCTGATCCACATGGGATTATAGCTGGGATAGAAACAAATTTTGTGAAGTTGTTCTGTTCTGTCAGCAACATCAATCAGGGGCAGGGCTGAAACTGAGTGAAATACCCACCCCCATTAAGCATCCGAGATTTTCAGGCCTCATCTCCACTTGCTGAGGCAGAGTGTGGCAGCCTGGATGAGGAGACATAGATCTCCCTATGACTCAAATAGGAACAATCCCCCTGGGCATCTGCTCATTGGAGGGAACTAGGTCACAGCCCTGCAGGGTTACCAGTGACTGGCTGTGCCAGAGGTGCAAGGAGGGGAAGTAGACATCAAACATCCCAGACTAATTTTTTTCTGGGTGGGTCCTTCTGACTTCAAGAAATACCAGAGTGAGTCATACTTCACCTGCCAGCAGACCCTTGCTATCTAGGGTCTATTGATTTGGACCTCTTGAACTGGGTCAATCACCTAAGGATTATCCAAACTGGTCCCCTGGGTGTGTGGTTATGGAAAGGTTTGATTTTTCTTTTCTAATTGTTGCCTTTGAGGGATGGAGTGACCCAATAGCTGGCATTTCTCCACAGCGGAGACATCAACCAAGAGTAACTGATGCACTAGGGTAAAACAGAGACCAGCTGAAAATAAGAACAGAGCCACTTAGCCCCACCACACCAAGAAGGTCCCCAGTTTCTCCAGCCATAGCACTGTGTGGTTCCTTAGCAAAGCACTAGGGGAAAAGGTAAAGATACCAGTCCTAGCTTTTGGGCAAAGGACTGACCAATCACTGCTCCTGGAGCACCCAACCCAGCTTCTCCTTATCTGCTTATCAAGCCAAATGCTGTAAAATAATCATGGGGCAGAATTAGCAGAAAAGCTTCGGTAATGTGAATAACCAGAGTAGATCAACCCCTCCAAGGAACAATTTGGTGGACACAACTGAAGATCCCATTCATAAACAGATGGCTGAGATGTTAGAAATTGAATTCAGAATTTGGATTGCAAATAGCAGCAATAAAACAGAGGAAAAGTTGGAATTAGAAATTCAAGGAGCATTTCAAAAGTTGTCTCAAGAATTCAAAGACAAAAATTACCAAAGATTTTGAAACATAGAGACAAGAATTGGCAGCCCTCAAAGATCTGAGAAATATAGTAGAAATCCTCAATGGAGCAAGCAGAAGAAAGAATTTCTGACATTGAAGACAAAGCTTTTGAACATTCCCAAACTCTCAAAGAGGAAGAGAAATGGAGAGCAAAAATGGATCATTCTCTCAGAGAGCTCTGGGATAATTCAATGAAAAGCAATATTCGCCAGATAGGGATCCATGAAGGCAATGAAGTGGCTTCACAAGGCACAGAGGGTCTTCTTAATGATATGATGAAAGACAACTTTCCAGACATGCCAAGATATTCTGAAATTCAGATAGCAGGCAGTTTCAGAACCCAGCACGACTCAACCCGAATAAGACATCCCCAAAGCACATCATAATTAGCTAAAGTTAATATGAAGGAGAAAATTCTGAAAGTAGCCAGACATAAGAAAACCATAACCTATAAGGGAAAAAATATCAAAATAACTGCAGATCACTCTGCTGAAACCTATCAAGCTACAAGAGGGTGGTCATCAACTTTTAATCTCCTAAAACAAAAAATTTTCAAACCAGGATCATGAATCCACCTAAACTGAGTTTCCTTTATGATGGAGAAATTAAATAGTTTAATGATATTCACAAGTTGAAGAAATTTGCCATAAATAAACCAGCTCTCCAGGATACTCTCAGACCTATCTTCCCCAATGACCAGTGCAATCCTGCACCACAAGGGTAAACTGACTCAGAAACTTTTGATGAAATTCCAACTTCCACAGTGGCGAAAGGATTAAAAATGTCCACTAGACTTTGTAAAAACTCCATAACAAAAATTCTATCAGGCTTGTGAATATTCTCAATTAATGTGAATGGCTTAAATTGTCCTCTAAAGAGGCACAGGTTGGCTGACTAAATACAAAAACTCAGGCCAGATATCTGCTGAATAAAAGAATTTCATCTTACCTTGAAAGATAAATATAGACTCAGGGTGAAGGGATGGTCATCTATATTTCAGGCAAATGGAAAGAAGAAAAAGCAGGTGTTGCAATCTTATTTGCAGACAAAATAGGCTTTAAACCAACAAAAGTAAGGAAGGGTAAGGATGGACACTTCATATTTGTTAAGGGTAGTACTCAATATGATGAGATTTCAATTATTAATATTTATGCACCCAACCAGAATGCACCTCAATTTATAAGAAAAACTAACAGACATGAAGATCCTCCAATAAGAAGCTAAACAAAGACATTTTAGATTTAAACTTAACCATTCAACATTTGGATTTAACAGAGATCTACAAAACATTTCATCTTAACAAAACTGAATACACATTTTTCTCATCAACCCATGAAACATACTCCAAAGTCGATCACATCTTAGGTCACAAGTCTAACCTCAGCAAATTTAAGGAATAGAAATTATTCTTTGCATCTTCTTGGACCATCATGGAATAAAGGTTGAACTCAGTAACAAAATGAATCTGCAAACTCATACAAAAGCATGGAAGCTAAATAACCTTATGCTAAATGATACATGGCTGATAGATGAGATTAAGATGGAAATTATTAAATTCTTGGAACAAAATGAAAATGAAGACATGAATTATCAGAACCTCTGGGATACTGCAAAGGCAGTCCTAAAAGGGAAATGTATAGCACTGCAAGCCTTCCTCAAGAGAACAGAAAGAGAGGAAGTTAATAATATGGGACATCTCAAGCAACTGGAAAAGGAAGAAAATTCAAATCCCAAACCCAGCAGAAAAAAGAAATAACCAAAATTAGAGCCAAATTAAATGAAATTGAAAACAAAAGAATTATATAACACATCAATATATCAAAAAGTTGTTTTTTTTAAAAGGTTTATAAAATAGATAAACCTTTGGCTAAACTAACCAGGAAAAAAAGAGTAAAATCTCTAATTTCATCAATCAGAAATGGTAAAGACAAAATAACAACAGATTCCTCAAAAATTCAAAAAAATCCTTAATGACTATTACAAGGAAATTTACACTCAGAAATATGAAAATCTGAAGGAAATTAACCAATACTTGGGAGCACTTAGCCAGAACGAAGTGGAAATGTTGAACAG
>CAUYON010176422.1:0-39210 GCA_963573935.1 Arctocebus calabarensis
TGCACCTGTCGTCTTTAGAGAAGTTTCTCTTCAAGTCCTTTTCCCACCCTGAGATGGGATCACTTACCCTTTTGTTGCCAATACGCTTAAGTTCTCTGTGTATTTTGGTTATTAAACCTTTGTCTGAGGCATAACCTGCAAATGTGTGCCTTAATTTGTGTATATTTGTCAGACATTTTATATGAATAGTCATACAAATTCATTCATTCAACAGTGAGTTCCAACTGTATGCCAGATACTACACACGCTTCTGAAGGGGTAGACATGAGCCAGTCTCTCATAGAGACTGTAGTAGCGAGTGTGGGCAGGGAGTACACCACAAAGTGAACAAGTAAATATGGTAATGGCGCAGTGCTAAGAGGGATGGAGCATAGGGAATGATGTCAGTGCCTAAAGAACATGAGATGGAAAGTTGGGTACTTGGGGAGTCTTCCTGGAGGAGGTAACATTTAAGTTGAGATCTAGTGAATAGTAAGCCGTTAGATGAGTACAAAAGAGGAGAGCAAAGGTAGGAGGGGGAGAGAACAGCATGGAGGACTGGGGAGGAAACTCATCTTGGGTGCTTTGCAGGAAGTGAAGGGATCTCTGTATGACCTTGGTGTAGAATTTGAGGAAGAGAGTGTCACATGACTAAGAGGGACCACACTGGGCCTTATGAGCAGGGGTAAGGAGTTTGGATTCATTCTATTAGGCTGAAGCCAAGTTTTCTGTCTGCCATATATCTCACCATATTTTTTTATTTTGGAAAATATAATCCCTCAGGAGGAAAAAGATACATGTAGGTCAAATAAGGACAACCAATGCTGCAATCAAAATGCAACTTCATTTTTTATCTCCCACATTCCTGATAGAATTTTAATGAAAGTGTTGAGTATCTTCTACCTGAAGATGAATTGTTTTCTGTTCATTCTTAGGTAATATATACTTCTTATGGTTATAGGCAGCTGAAGTAGTCTCAGTTCTCAAATCATTGTCCAGTCCTTGCTACAGAGGAATATAGTAAACTTGATTTAAGGCAACACTTTATCCCTTTCCCAGGCTTGAATACTTCAGTGAAGAAAGGGGCATGAACTTGGATTTCTCCTCCCCAATCTCCCAGCAGGTTTGCCAGGCTACTCAAGGGTCTGAATACAAGGAAAAGTGGGAAAGGGAAGGGGAAGGGAATGGAGTTGGTCCTTTCTGAATTGGCTTCAGTTTCTTCATGCCTGGCAGATATTTAAACCTGGCTCTTTGTCATGTGTCCTATTTTACAGGGTTCTTTGGAGGATCTCTGAACCTTCTAACCTTGATCTGCTTGAGGTAGGCACATGCTTCTTTCTTCTGCTTGATCACTTAGGTCAGCTCCTTCTACCCCCACGTGTATCCTTATATTGCCTTTCACTATGTGGTCTTCCTACAGGTAGAATGGACATTCCATGCTTCTGCCATCATTCCACATCTCATCTCAGTCTTAGCATTTCCTTTCCTGGATGCTTGGGGCTTTCTCCAAAGCAGAAGGAAGCAACCCCTTTAGGCCTTGAACAGTCATTGCCCTGAAGTAGGGGGGAGTATTAATGCCAAAGCAGTAACCCTCAAAAGAGAGGCAATGAGAGGCATTGGATAAATGACTTCACTTCTATTTAATTTCATGGATCAGTTCTTAGACCTGTTTTACTAGTTCCCAAATGGTCCTGATTGGGCTTGAGTCCTAATTGCCCATACTATTTACCAACTCAACAACTCATTCTTTTTTACCTTTTGCTCTCTTCCCTGTTTCACTTTCCTCATTCTCTCACTTCTGATTCTGGGTATCACCTTCCAAATCTTCTCCTCTCCAGTCATTGACTAAAACTGTATTCTCAGGAAAACATCAAAGTAAGATACCCTCTCAAACCAGGTGATCTTTCACTTCTCGTTGCTTGGGTCCTTCTACTCTATAGGAAATCCAGTTAGACAGGAACTGAAACCACACCTCACTTAACTGTTTCTTCTTGTTGCCTATATCTTGGCCAAAGGAACGACTAAGGCATCACTTGACTGGTAAAACCCTGGAAGCGTGGACCATCCCAATTAGCCAACCTTACTCTATTTTCACAGTCCAACTTTAGTCTTCATATCAGACAGTTGTTCCACCCTAGTCCTCGTAATAAGGCCAAGAGTCTTATTCCATGCGTACACTGAACTGGAGAGGCTTGAGACTGGGGCAACACCTGGCATATCTTAAGATGAAGTACAAGTATACATAAAAATAATTATGCTCCACTCTCCACCCCCATCAAGCCTCCCTCCTTTGTATGGTTCTCAGAAAGTCAGAACCAAGTGGAAAATCAATGGAACTTAATTGGAGGTCACCCAATGAAGAAGCCATTGGGCCATCCAGCTGTCGTACAGGAAACCCACCAGTTACCAAGATCCGTCACTGCTTCCCTTGTCCCACATAGAGCTTTCAATCTGGTTTTTAGTGCTTCATTCTACAGAAGGATCACATCCCTGGATCATAGCTTCCAATACACACACGCACATATACACAAACACACATGGAAAATAAATTATATAAGAGCAAGAAAACATTAAAACTATAATTGTTAACCTCGGAGTAAGGAAGATATTGAGTTAATTGAACTATATACTATAAAAGAAGAAGAATCAAAATCCTCTAATATGCTTGGAAATTTAAAAAGATACGATAGCTCCCTCACTCTGCACACTTTCCTCCTGAGATTTTTCAATAGAATCATTGGAAGACATTTCCAAATCATTCTTACTAGAAGTAGAAAAAGAGTCCAAAGAGATGTATTTGATATGAGAAAATATACGAAGTTAGATTAATCTAGGAAGTCAAATATCTCACTGATCAATATGGCAGAAATTTGAGGACAGAAAACAGCTGTGTAGACATTTCTAAGAAATGTAGCAGAGAACACTGCAATGGAAAAACCTTCAAGCATCAGTGCCTTAATAAAATTACTTATCTTGCTCACAGAACAGGTTACCACCAAGATGCTTCTCTACTTATGACAACTGAGGGACCCATGATCCTTCTCTCTTGTGGCTCTGCCTTCCCAGCAACTTGATATTTGCTGCATTCATCTGGCAAATGAAAGAAAAGAGAGTAACCTACCTACTTCCTCACTGCCTTAGCCCAAAGTAACACATGTCACTTCTCTTATTGTTGGTGATAACTTATCATCTGGCCTCCCTAGGTTCAATGGATGGATGAGTGGAGGGGCAGACTCTGGAAGGAGAAAAACTAAATTCCAAAGAGAGATTAGCTATCTCTGCTACACGGTTCAAGAAAAGATTTCCATAACTCAAGTACATGAATCTCCAGATTGAAAAAAACCCCTGAAAGTATAATTCAAAGAACTAAAAGACTCACATTATGATGCATGATTATGAAATTTCAGAACATAAATGACTAGGGAAAGACCCTAAAATAATTCAGGAAGAAAAATCAGGTCACATATGAAAGATTATGAATAAAACGTTTTGGATTTAACAACTCTATTAGAAGAAAATGGAGCAATGATTTCTAAAAATTCTTGGGAAAAGTAAATTCCAACCTAGAATGCTATATCAGCCAATCTATTCATTCAGAGTAAGAGTAAAACAAATATTTTTTGAAAAGGAATCTCACATATTTCATAGAAATTCCCTGGGGCATGAGCCATACCTCAGTAAGCCAAATGAGGTCCTGAAACAGGAGATCCAATATAGGAAAAAGGAAAAGGAAATACCTAGGTTGATGGCAAAGAAAAGTTTCAAGTAGACAACTGTCAAGTCCAGGCAAGTAATTGGCCTTAATAGACATAAAAATGGAGAGTACTAGGGAGGAAGTCAGAAAGTAGAAAAAAGATAACTGAGATATAAACCGAGAGATTTAACTGCATGGAAATCTGTATTAGGATAATATCATAGGATGTGGGAAGAATTAGTCATATCTAAAAAAAAAAAAAAAAAAGGCTTGGTGCCTGTAACACAGTGGTTAAGGTGCCAACCACATACACTGAGGGTGGCGGGTTCAAACATGGCCCAGGCCAGCTAAACAACAGTGACAACTGCAACAAAAAGTAGCCGAACCGGGGAGCCTGTAGTCCCAGCTACTTGGGAGGCTGAGGCAAGAGAATCACTTAAGCCCAAGAGTTTGAGGGTGCTGTGAGCTGTGACGCCACAACACTCTACCAAGGGCAACATAGTGACAAAATAAATAAATAAATAATGAAAAAAAATAAGCAAAGAAAATGAGACAATTATCAGCACAAGGGGGAGAAAAGGGTTAGAAGAAAATTAGCTTAGTCATAGTACACATTTGGCTTATATTTACTCAATAATACTGAATAACAATTTAACACAAAGTTATGACCTACTCATATTTGGATGATGGGTTGAGGTGAAGGGGGATATAAGAAAACTATATAATTATATGTCAAAATGGGTAATAAATAGATGATGTCACCTAAAACACTGTTTCTATTGTGAAATTAATTTAATCTGAGCTAATTGGGGGTTTTGCAACTTATTATCTTATATAAACCTTAAGTGTTTCTAAATATGTTTAAGAAAAGTTTAGATTTCCCATTAAGACCCCCCAGTAAATTCATGCTTTGGTGCACAGTTTCTACTCTCAACACACAGATTAAAAACACACACACAAAATGATGAGACCACATATTGCTGTGGTCCAGAAAAGTAACAGAAAGCAAAATGATCAGCAGAGGTGAAGCCAGCAACTTCTTAGAATCTAGGACTGAGAGCAAATGATTGCTTTTGCAAAGTAGACTCATGTAGCCTCTGATACTCCTTGTCCACTTGAGATGTACTGGGTCAGGCTTAGTGCTTAAAGCTAGAGCCTTTTCCTCCACTAATGAAAACAGCCTGAAAAATCCTGCTGCTACTCACTGCCTGGGGTCAGACCTCACTGTTATCTGTGGGCCAAGACAGTGGGAGAACATAGACATAGTTGGTCCACTAGGAAGTTAACCAAATCACCAACTGGCTTGCAGGAGCCCAGGTCTGCAATACCTCTAGCTCACTCAAAAAGGCAAGGATAGTGAATTTGATTTTAAACCTGGTTCTAGCGTTGAAGTCTAGCGTCCAAAGAAAGAAATAACAAAATTATTAGAAAAAGGCAGGGTCTTTAGAGCGAGAAAAAGAGAAAGCAAAATCTCACTCTCAAAATGAGCTTGCAAACCAAAATGCAAAAACAGTGACATAATCTAATGCAAGGAACATTGCCAAAAATATTGATAATTAAATAATGATGTAAGTTCTTTTCATTTAAAATTAATTTATAGGGAAATATGACAAAGGCTTTAAAATTCATAGGCTTTGCTTATAGGAAAATAGAGTAAACATGCTTTCTCCTATTTCTCCAGCTAAGTACAACTAAACACCCTGAACATTGCACATACAACAAATAAAACAAACCTCTGAAAGGTAGAAAAAAGAAGGCAGACCGGCTAGGGACTTTGGGACCTGAGGTTTTCTTTTTGCGTCATATATTCCAGACTGGATACCTGGAAATGCCAATAGACACAGACAAAAAATGCCTGAGAAAAGCCAGATCTCTCTAACCAAAGACCAGGAAAAGGATAACTGGCAATATGAAGCACTTTTAGATACTAACGACCCTTCTCCATGCAAACACACACAAAAACTAAAAAAAACCAAAAAGCATATTGCAGCTACACCTCTACCTCTGCCAGCAAAGGCAGAGTGCAGATGCTAGGCTTCCACCCTGAGCAGGCTGTAATGAGGTGCCCAAACCTGACTCTGTTGGAGTGGTATCAAAGAAATGGGGACCTGAAAATCAGGACATGACCGTTATAATAGCTGGGACATATCTAAATCGGAGAAAGACATGACTCTTCAATTTAAAAGAATGCCCCATGTACCAAGGAGGATAAATGCAAATAAATCCACACCTAGACACATCTTAATGAAACTATAGAACATGTAGGGGGACATACACAAGATCCTAAGAGCTGCCAGAGAGTAAAGACAGAGAACAAACTCTCAGTGGTTAGATTTCCAGCACATTCCTCCATAATTGGAAATAGATGCCAATATATAACAAAGTAATAGCCTCACAGTGTTGAAGGTAAATGCCAACCCAGAATTGTATACTGAGTTAGCATCGTTCTAAGGCAAAAGCACAGAAAAAGACATTTTTCAGTTACACAAAGTCTGGGACCTTCACTAACGTAACAAGAAGTAAGGGGCTTCTGAATGAAGAAATGCAAACTCAGAAGAAAATATGGAGTATAATGAGCAATTCAGAGGCTAAAATTAATAAAATATGTAAGCCATCATAATTAACTTTGACAAGGAATAAGGTTTTTGTTTTTGTTTTTTTCTTTTAGAGATGAGTAAAATTATAAATACTAATAATGGGAGAATGGGTGGAAATTTCTGTGGCTAATTGAAGTTCTTGCCACATGTTGGTAGAGGGTGAGGCTACTAAATAACCTTTCAGTTGTTGCAAAAATTTAAACTTGCTCTGTATGCTGACATGTAATACAATATTACTGAAGTCAAACCTTGACTTATTAAAAGAAGAATTAAGTGAATAATCCCACAGAATTTAGAAAAGGAAAACAAAAATAGCAAAAAGATAATGAAAAGAAAAAAAGGTAGCATTAATAACTTTATCTCATTAGTAGAAATACATGCAAAAAGATTAACACATTTATTAAACACAGAGATTATCAGATTGGATAAAATTTAAATGTACCCATATTCTGCCCACAAGAGAAACAACTAAACATGAAACAAATGTCACAAACTATGTGAAAATAAGGGATTAAAAATATGTATGTGTCCAAGGAAAACCCAATTACCAAAACAAAACAGGCATTTTAACGTACTATAAAATAAAGTTGAATTTAAGAAAAATGTATCAAAAAAGGAAAAAGATACTATAGTAAAATAAGGATTGAGCAAGGAGAAAGTAATGATCTCATAAGGCTATTAAAGGATTTTGGTACTGGTAAAATGTGATTAACTAGGAGTTGATTATATCAAGGATCTCTAGGATTTCTGTATATTTCAAGTATTTTATTAATAAATTGAAAGAATTTTAAAAAGGAAAATTGATATCTAAACTAAGAAGCAGAATGTATTTTTAAAAAGAGTGCAGTGAATCATTTGCAAAGAAGGAAGAGCATGTTTTTTGTCTCTTTTACAACTTCCTGATTATCCAAAAGGAAGGTCGTTAGGCATGATAGTAATGATACAGTCAGATTTATTAAGCTGAATTAATAAGTTCTCAGTTTTGGGTTATAGAATAATATAGACATAAAAGAAAATTCAACTTTTAAAAGCTCAAAAAATTAAAATGTGTGAATGTGAGAAGATATTTAAAAGACTACTTACTAAGCAATTGATAAGAAAATAAGTATTTATCTTATACAAATGCTATTGATATTATTGGTTTGATCTGGGATTTGGATATATCAAGTCACATTTCCAAGCACAAATTATAAAGATGTGGCAGTCAATTGACTCCATACCTATGAATGATTACATTAGTCATACTTTTTTAAGAAAGAGAATGCTGATACTCTAGGCATACCTAAGATCACTTTCCAAATCTACAGTCACGCGAGTGTTTCGAAAGTAACCATGGAAAGTTGCTCTTGCTGAGTTATTCATCACAGTTTTATAATGTCATTTTTATAACCAAAGGCTCACATGTTGTTAGCCCTTACATGTTAATTTTGTGCAGGTTTGATTGCTTTACAAAGCCCCTGTCAGTGTTAGCACAGCCTTAAAAGCAGATATTATCAATCCAAATGTCCCATTGATCGCTTGATGGGCAAGTAAATTGAGGCAATCTCACTCAGTGGAATGAATACCCAACCTAATAATTATAAAGCAGAATTAGTGAACATGGAATCATATTGATAGGATAAGATGGGATGAAAGATATTTGGAGCAGAATTCCACACACACTCTGAGTGTCACCATGGAAAATGCAAGACATAGTACAAGAGAAGAAATCAAGAGCTATTGCAATTGGGCAGTAAGACTATCGATTAGTTTTTCTTTTCTAAAAGTGTTCATAAATTATTACTTTTATAATTAAATGTCTTAATAAATCCAATATAACTGCAGTTTAACATAATAAAAGTGGAAAAAGAAAGAAACTTTTAGAAGCCGAAGAATATATCAAAGGCGAATGAACAGAGCATTAAAAGGGATGTTCACAATGGCACATTTGATGGTAAAAGGGCTTGGGGGATTTAAGCCGAGGAACAAATCAAATACCAATGCCCAGAAGAAAAGAAACTCTTGAGATTTAAGCACTTCAGATTTTTTATTAGCTCTTAGCAAATAAAGATTAAAGGGAAGCATCAGAGACAGCCAAGAAATCTTCACTCCTCACCCTCCTCTTAGTCTTGGCGGTAAGCACGAAAGAACTAAATAAAGACCATATGTTCTATTACTTTACCTGGCCAGCAGGCTGCATGGTTTTGAGGGAAAATGAAATAAAGACAACTTTCCAGTATTAAGGTGCACAGCTCAGTTTGGGGAGCTAAACTTTGCTTTCTCTGGAAGTGGCCACTTAATGCAACCAAAAGTAGTCAGTGCTGGAACACAATCACGCACAGCTTGATTTCTCACGGGACTTAAGAATTGTCCCCATGAGTGCCTGCAGCACTGGCTTGGCCCTTTTCCCTCTTCAAAGCATGCTATGCATACCCATCATTTACTCCACCAAATCTCCCTTCTGCCTCAGAAGTTTATTTCGTATGTGGAGAAGACTGAGACAGACCAGCAACCATGTTTCCTATATCGGAAATAGGAGTGGAATCAGAAGAGGATTTTTCTAAGTCACATCTCTGACTAAAGGTTGGGTTTAGTAAGTTGTTCTTTAAAAGTTCTCCTCTAGTTTGGGGATTTAAAAAACAAAAACTAGGTGAAATATATGTGAAACATGAGTACCCAGTCAAGAATGCTATATAGAACCCATTGACTTTCTATGTGTCACCCTCTCTCCCCAGTCCCAGAGTAGATAGGGAGGGTCATCCCAGCAATAGGCTACCCTGTAGCCTGCACAAAGCACCAGGAAATAGGGCATTCGTATGTTTCCATTCCTGGGCCTTAGCTTCCTGAACTTTTCCTTTCCAACAGGGATCCAAGAGCTGAACATGCCACTCAACTTGAATGTATAACCACATCAGTCTTATTAACATGGACTCTACCCAGAGTCCAGAGAAAAAGCAACACATCAGCAGTCCCAAGTTAAAGGTAGTTTTTAATATTCCTTTCCTTAATGCCATGGAAATCAACCTCCCACGACTTCATCAAGATGAAGACAACCAGATGATGTTCTCTGCTCCCAATTACTGTTCTCATCAGCATGTGGGTTTAAAATGAGGGTCTTGGTTCTTGGGAACTGGGAGTAGATAATATACAGAGCAGCTGTGGCATCAGCCTTTACAGTATCTAGTCAGTTCCCCATGATTCCCTTGGTTCTTCTAATTTTTACCACATCACAGCTTTGCCTGTTTTCTCTCCCTGCATCGTCTTTCTTCTGCCCAAAGGTTTGGTTGACCTACCTAGTGTCTTTTGAATATATTAATTTAATCCCTGTAGCTAATTTTGAGACTTCCCCCTCATCCTGAACAGTAGCAGCCCCCTTGAATTTCCACCCAACAATTTTTTAATAAATATTGCCATTATTTAGTTAAGCCTGGGCTAAGGTTTACAATTATAAGTACACTTACATGTATTCTTTGCTCCTGGTTCATTACCACAGATTTGGGATTAGTGTTAGTAAGAATTTTCTCTAAAACTGCCAAATTTCTTGGTTTTAATAAGAAACTTTTCCTAGTTTCAATGGATAATTACAGATTTCAATAAGCAAAATAGCTTTGATATAAACTGGGGTTGATGTTTGTGGTGAATTGTTCACCTTCTCTTTTTCCTCAGGGATTTCCTTGGATCCGTTGGTACTCATCAAAGAAAAGTAGTGAAATAACCTTTGACAATTCTGATCATATCCAAGAAAATCCAAAGCAAAAGTGCCAACCAAATTAGCTTGTCAGATAGTTTAGCATTTCAAAGGTCTTTGCTAAAGAAAGCAGCTAGAGCCAAGGAAAACTCAACGTTATTATACCATAAATTCATCATTTCTAAGCTTTTTAGCTGGAAACCATGGACTCCATGGTCTATGGAAATATTTTTTATAGTCAGCAAGTTCTTCCATGAAATTTTTAAGTTTATATGTTTTCACTTCAATGATATTCTAAAAATAATGGGAACTTATTCTGCATCACAAGGATGATAATATACTAGGGCTTTCTTATCCCAGATCTCTGCAACCAGATGTGTTTTTAAATTCACAGGTTTTTAAATTTGGGGAATATTATATCAGGCATATATTGTGTAACAAATACAGCCCACTTTAGAGGTTGGTGTAGCCCCAAGAAATTGATCATATTGATATTTTGGTAATATATGAATATTCATTAAGTGTGATGAACATTTGAATATAAATAGACCATATTCTAGGCCATAAAATAAGCTTCAATAAACTTAAAAGAATTGAAACTGTGCACCAAATACTAGCAAATCAAATTCAACAGCAAATTAACAAGATAATATACCAAGATCAAGTAGGATTTGTGTCTAGGATGCAAGGAGGGTTCAACATAAGCAAATTAACATGATAAGCCACATCAACAGAATGAAGGATAAAAATCACATGAGCAACTCAGTAGATGCAGAAAAAGCATTTGATGAAATTCAACATTCTTTCATAATAAAAACTGTCAACAAATTGGGTATAGAACATGTGTACCTCAACATAATAAAGCCCATATATGACAAGTCTACACCTAACATTATACTCAATGGTGGGAAGCTAAAAACTTTTTCTATAAGGTCAGGAAAAAGGCAAAAGTGCCCATTTTCACCACTTCCATTCAACATAGTACTAGAAGTCCTAATGAGAGCAATTATGCAAGAAAAAAAGGCATCCAAATCAGAAAGGAAGAAGTTAAAATTGTCTGTTTGAAGATTACATAATCCTATATATAGAAAGCCCTAACTACTCCACAAAAAAGTTTTTTCAAACTAATAAATGAATTCAATAAAATTGCAGGATACAAAATCAACTTTCAAAATTCAGTTGCATTTCTATACATTAACAATGAATTACCTGAAAAGGAAAGAAAACAATTCCATTTATGGCAGCATCAAAAACAATGAAGTACTTAGGAATAAATTTAACCACAGAGGTGAATATCTGTACATTGAAAACTATAAAACACTGATGAAAGAAATTGGAGATGCTAAAACAGGAACAGGATCCTATGTTTATGGATCAGAAGAATTAGTATTGTTAAAATGTTCATACTACCCAAAACGATCTGTAGATTCAATGCAATCCCTAATGAAATTCCTTCCAATGGCATTTTTTTATAGAAATAGAAAAATTTCTAAAATTCCTGTGGAACCACCAAAACCCAGAATAGCCAAAATAATCTTGAGAAAGAAAAACAAAGCCAGAGACATCACACTTCTTAATTCAAATTATATTACAGAGTTATAACAATCCAAACAGTATGATACTGGCATAAAAACAGACACATAAACTGCTGGAAAAGAATAGTGAACTCCCAAATAAACCCACACATATTTCTTCAACTAGTATTTGACAAGTGTGCCAATAATACACAATGAGGAAAGAATAATCTTCCTAATAATTAGGGATGGAAAAACTGGATATCCATGTAAAAATGAAATTGGACCCCTATGTTTCACTATTCACAAAAATTATTTGCCGAAATGTAACAACTGAAACCATAAAACTCCTAGAAGGCAAGGCGAAAGGCTCCTTGACATTGGTCTTGGTAATGTTTTTAGAGGAGAGGGGGAGATATGGCCAAAAAAAATCTAAGCAACAAAAGCAAAAATAAATAAGTGGGGCTCCATCAAAATAAAGCTTCTATACAGCAAGAGACCCAATCAACAAAATAAAGAGGCAACTTAGAGAATGAGAGAAAATATTTGCAAAACATATATCTGATAAGAAGTTAACATCCAAAATATATAAGGAAAAAAACTAAATGACTATTCTAATCCATTTGGCATTTGAAGATATGAATGAATGCTCCCAGAATTGTCGAATTAATGTAATCCTTTAAAATCTCTGATTTTTTATGGCAGCAAACCTATTCCATAAGCAAGACAATGCTAACAATAAAACTTTTTGTCAAAAGACAGAGATATTCAGTGGGAGAACTGAAGTTGCCTTTTTATTTTGTTGATCAGGTCTCTTGCTGTATAGAAGTTTTTAATTTGATGTAGCCCCACTTATTTATTTTTGTTTTTGTTGTTTGTTTCCTTTTTCTTTTTTTATCATTATCTTCCCCCCTCCTCCAAAAAATTACCAAGACCAATGTCAAGGAGCCTTTTGCCTTGTCTTCTAGATGTTTTATGGTTTTAGTTGTTACATTAAAGCTAAGTGGGAGACTTGAAGAATTTGTGTCACCTGCATTGTCAAGAGCATATTGTAATATGAAAATGAAAATGTATTAAAGGTGACCAAATTACTTATTCCTTTAGACATGTTCTCTTTATGAAGAGTTATGAGTGTTCATTCTGTTTTCATTGTAGCCATGCTTCAGTAGATGAAGAGAGGGATATTATTGTAAGATCTTCATAGTATAGTACTTTCTAAAGTGAACTCCTCTTATGGATAATAAAGGGTAGTCTTTTCTGACGGAGCTTATTTGTTAATGTACCCTGAAAGGTAATAATTACCCCTGATTGGGAACCACTGCTGGAAACTCTGAATTGAGTCATGTCATTCTCTACTCAGAACCCTCCAATGTCTTCCCATCACACTTGGAAGAAAAACCTAAAGTCCTTCTTCTGGTCTATAAGGCCCCCAATGAACTTGCCCTTAATCCTTCTTGACTTCATCTCATTCCCATGACTCATTCTACTTTGACCACTTTGACCACTTGACTCTCTGATGCTTCTCTAAGGGGCCAAGCACGCTACCCTTCCAGAACCTTTGCACATGCTATTTCCTTTGCTCAGAATGATCTTCTCCAGGATACTTATGTAGACTGCTTCCTGCTCTTCTAGTCTCTCCTCACAAGTCACTTGTGACCTGAAGTAGCACCACAGCCACCTTCACTTCCATTACTGTGCTTTAGTTCTCTTCATTTTACTTACTACTGCATGGCATATTGCACATTCCTTTTTTATCTGTTTATTGTCTGTCTCCTTTATCAGAATGCGAACTCCACAAGGATGAGAACAAGGACTTCATCAATGACTCTACTCCCAGTGTGCAGAACAGTGTCTGAGATTTAACAGGCACTCAATATTCATTTACTTTAAAATTAGTTCTTGAGATGATTCTGCACATTATATAACTACTTGAAGAATACTCATAAGCTATCATTAATATAATTGGCATTTCTAAAACTATTACATCTTAGGGAAAACTTCACATGTGTCAGCTGCTTTTTGCATACTGAGGAAAATGAAATGTGGAGAGGGAAAGTAAGCTGTGAATAGTGCCACGGGAGGATTCGCGTCATCGGGGGAGCCCAGATTGATGGACTCAGATTCCACATCTTTCATATCCACGTTGTATTGCTTTTTTCATCATTGTTTTACATGTGACATTGTTCCAAAAATGAGTCATCCCACCTCCTGCTTTGGTTGATCTGAGTTTACTGCTAAATTTAATGTTAAGAATAGAAAATTCATAAGAATATTACTTTCAAATGAGGAAAGTCATATGAAGAGTGATGACCTCAGGATGTCAGGACATCCCTGACTCTTCTCAATGTTTCTATTTGTATTTAATGATGAAATCATGTCTTTAGATTCCCCATACACTAAGCTTCAGAGTCTTTTAACTTTCAATTCCTGCATAATGATCATTCCCTCTTTGAAAATCATATTTATTTTTTTCTTTGAAATGACTCTCTTTTTTGTTCCCTTGCTCCTCATTCACATTGCCACTATTCTACTACTATATTTTGATGATCCCTGGAAGGAATATAAAATTATTTCATTGTTATCGGATTGGCTCCCTGGTTTTCCTTCTTCAAATCTTCCCAGCACAATGGCATATTGATGATATTACTAAGTAACCAGTTATGTCATTCCTATACTCAAAAAATTGTCCACAAACTCTTTAGTTTGGCTTCCAAGGTGCTCCAAAGTTATCAACCCAACCATCCATCTAGGCAGCCAGTCAGGCACGTATCTTAGGGAGGTGCTAATCGCTAGGAATAAGAAAATGATGAACTATACATAGTGTCTGTAAAATGGGCAGCAGGATAATCAATAATACAAATTCAATACCCTGGAGGAACTCCAAAGAGAGTGGACCACCCCCTTGGAGTAATCACCAAGGCCATGCAGGTACTCAGGTCTGGGGATTTGGAGGCAAATAGGAAGGGTGTGAGCCAAGGCAAGGTATGAGTTTACAAACAGGGTGTAGCCTATACTGACCCAGTTCAAGACTCTTGCTAGGAAGCTGTTAGGAATGAAGTTAGATGTAAGTTTCCTAGGCTAATCTCCAAGTTCTAGGTAGACAAGCACTGTGTAAGTATCATATCTAAGATCGCCATGTGTCTAGCACCAACCTTTACACAGTAGTCAACTATGAAATATATTAGCAAATGAATAATTCAGAAGACTGAAGATGAGTACCACCTTGTAATTTATAAAACTTATTCTTAAGGGGGGCAATTTTTCCCCCAAGAGACATTTAGCAATGTCTGAAGACATTTGTGGTTGTCACAACTTGAGGAGGGGATGCTACTGGCATCTAGTGGGTAGAGGCCAGGGACGCTGCCAAATACCCTACAATACTAAGGGCAACCCTCCCCCCCCAACAACAACAAATTACCCAGTTCCAAACCCAAATGTTCATAGTACTAATGTGGTTGAAAAAACTCTGGTTATAAAAGATCACTTCAAATATCTTTGTCTCTCTCATCTGGCAGTAAAAACCCTAAATCTAGTAAGTGGAAGGAAGCAATGACTTTGCCAACATATATGAACAAAGGAATTTGATCATGTATGAGCTAAGGAATCTGATAAGTGACATGATATTTCATTGGCTTTGGCATGTGGAACCATTATGCTGATGAATGACCTGACATTGTCTTTCCGCTGATGAAGGTTTAAAAAATGAGAGAAGATATTTGCAGGTTACATTTCTAGCAAAGGTTTGATAACTAGAATCCACAGAGAACTCAAACTAAATAAAAGAATAAGTAATCCCATTTCATTATAGGCAAGAGTCTTCTCTCTGAACACGTGAAAAAATGCTCATCATCTTTAATCATCAGAGAAATGCAAATTAAAACCACTTGGAAATATTATCTAACTCCAGTAAGAGTAGCCAACATAACAAAATCCCAAAACTACAGATGTTGGCATGGATATGGAGAAAAGGGAACACTTCTGCACTCCTGGTGGGAATACAAGCTAATACATTCCTTTTGGAAAGAAGTTTGGAGAACACTTTGGGAACTAAAAGTAGACCTGCCATTTGATCCTGCAATTCCTCTACTAGGCACATATCCATAAGACCAAAAGTCATTTTGCAACAAAGACATTTGCACCAGAATGTTTATTGCAGCCCAATTCATAATTGCCAAGTCATAGAAGCAGCCCAAGTGCCCATCAACCCATGAATGAATTAATAAACTGTGGTATATGTATACCATGGAATATTATGCAACCATTAAAAAGATGGATTACCTCTTTGTTTACATGGATGGAGCTAGAACATATTCTTCTTAGTAAAGTCCATCAAGAATGGAAGAAAAAGTATCCAATGTACTCAGTACTATTATGAAACCAATATATAATCACCCACGCTTTCATACGAAAGACAAAACAACTATAGCCCAGGATATAGGAGGGAAGTAGAGGGGGATGGGAGAGGAGGGAGGGTTATCGGTGGGAACCTCACCTATGGTGCATATTGCAGGAGTACTTGTCAAGTCTATTAAGAGTAGGGTATAAATGTCTTAACACAATAAGTAAGTGAGGCGAAGGCTATGTTAACCAGTTTGATGTAAACATTCCAAATTGTATATAAAATCAGCACATTGTGCCCCATAAATGCATTAATGTACACAGTTATTATTTCATAAAAAAATGTTAAGAGAAAAAAAAAAACATTGTAAATCCCCAAAGGAGCATTTGGCAGAAATGAAAAGCAGTTGTAAAAAGGCACAATGCCCTGGGCAAAACCTGCCTGGGGTATACACATCTAAGTAGAAACTTAGATCTTCAGGTTCTAATGGTGACTATTAATTACGTGAGAGGCTAGTTGTACAGGGCTAGTGCTTCAAACACAGTGTCTTCTAGAATTGTCTTGAAAGTGAAACTACAGAATTCTTTGAAGCTAGAAGCAGTGCAGTGGGCTAACTTTATGAAATCAAAAGCTGAGCAGAAATGCTAATGTTTACTTTTTAGCTCCCATGAAAGGCAAACGTGTGGCCTGCTAAATTGCACTATTATGGTTCAATAGGAGAGATGAATATTTTCCATGATGAAAACCCATTGTTGCCTTCATGAAAGGGGCATTCTCTATAATGATCCAGTGTTCCTAAATATTCTGGCAATTGATGGAATACCATTCCAGTATTATACACCCTCCTTTCAGGCTTATCTTGGGTTTTCCAGGTTTTCTTTACATCAACTTCGCCCCCGGAAATAAAACCCACATACCTTGGCTCAGATCATCCAATGAAGGTGAAACAAAACACAAACACAAACCCCACAAATCTGTTAAAAGGCTCCATACCAAAAGCAAGGGTCGTCAAATGGATTGGATTCAAAACCAATGCATTTTTCAGACACAGATTTAGAAGTGCACCTTTGTTCTTGCCACATAAAAGAAAAGCAAACCTTTGTTTAATGGTTAACAATTTTTGGCAGCTACTACCTTTTAAACCACTCCAGGGCCAAGATGACTATCTGGAGAGGCGAATTACAGATCATTTAAACAGGAGATTATGCCATGTTGACCTGCTCTGAAGTTTGATTTTAAACAGTGATTATATTCTTATTGTGCAGGCTTACATTTACTTGAGCTTTGTTATCTGCACTAAACGGTAATAGAGCAAGCAAATACATTTGTGCAAACGTTGGAAAAGAGCTCAAGGCTGTAGGGAACCAGATAACACAGCACTAAGGTTTAGATTGAAGAAAAGACTTGTTCCAAACAGGAATTTAAACTGAACCATTAATTTAAAAAATTAAAACAGAGAATGCCAAGTTGTTTATCTTCAAATCTAGACATTAATTTCTTGATTTTTGTATGACTCGCCTGTAAACTAAACTATATTTTAAAAAGATGAAAGCAACAATGAAAATAATTCAAAATAAAGTCTTGTCTACCTACTAACGAAAATGAAAGAAAAAACTGACATGACAAAAAATCCTTTTAACCAAAATACAATCAAAATTTGATTTGGCAAAGACCTCTGCTGCAAAATGCACATGTGCACACATGCACAGAAATATAGACACACCTCGTGATAGTGTGTTTATCAGTTCTACAGTTGTACTGAGAGCCATTCACTAATGGAGACTGTGAATAAACTTTATTTGGAAAAATGCCAGGGGAAAGAACCAACCTTTTCTGTCTCATGGATAAATAAAGAATCCCTTTCCATGCCCCACCACTGCATTTTTCCTATCCCACCTACCCTGGGCTGGTAGCACTAACCCCTATATTCACTGCCAACAGAATCAATTGGCTGTGCTGTCCAGGAGTAATAGGCATCTTTTAAGTCATTTGATCTGTGTGTTAAAGGATATGCTAATTCAATATTCTCGTGATCTGCCTTATAATCTCCAATTGCTGTTGTATAATAAAAATATAATTTGAATAAATGGTTGCTTAGTAAAATCTGAACTAACTTCAAACTATTTTTGAAAATTGAGTGGAACCACGATCATTTGAAGAAAGTGGGACCTCAGATATTTTAGCTTCCACTTCATGTCATGAGCAAATTGAATTTAAATAAAGCCATTTTTAAAAAGGCACGCTTGAGCAAGTGGGGTATTTGAGCATAGAATACTATAGAATATCAAGGAATTATTATCCATTTTGTTATATGTGATTACTTTTGCTGTATTTTTAAAGTCTTTCCAGACATCCATATCAGAATATTTATTAGTGAAATGAAATAAAGTATAAGATTTGTTTTAAAGGACTCCAGAAACAAACAAACAGAAATGCTGATAGTGATTGATGAAAAAATAGTAAAGGCTGATAATCATTGAAACTGGATGATTAGTTCACACAGATTTATTATACTCTTCTCTATATTTCTGTACAAGTTTTTAAAAATGCTAGAAAACAACAGCAAATAAAACCCCAACAACAATAACAACGAACAGTTTATTTTCTAGATTTAAAAACTCCTAGATGCCCTAAGATAATCTGGGAGCACAATGAAGTACCACTACACAAAATGACTAAAAGTACCTCACATGTAATATTGTGTGTCTATTGCGGTAGGAAAGGGTGCGTGACAAAGTAGTATTCTTTTTGGTCTAGCCTTACCTTAGGCCTTGCCTGACGTTTGTGTTAAACTGAGAACTGAAGTAATCTAATGAAATACTGATGCCCAACCGCTGACCCCTGACAGATTCTGCCTCAATTGGTCTGGGGTGAAGCCAGGTATCATGTTTAACCCTAGACACAACTAACTGCACTCGGGAAAAGCTAAATATTTATAATAGCCAAAACTTCTTCTAATTTAATGTGCTTTCCAATCGCCTAAGGGATCTTGTTAAAATGAGATTCGTATTCAGTAGTTTGGGGCAGATTCTGAGCCTGCATTTCTAGTAAGTCTCTAGGAGATGAAATGCTACAGATGCTTGGAAATTGACTTGGAGTTGCAAGGACTGAACAACTATTCCCTGAACTTGGTTAATGATGAGAATCACGAGGGAGGCTTGTTCAGTATATAGATTTCCAACCTGCTTCCCTGGAAATTCTAAATCAAAATGGAGACCCACATATATGTCTTTTACCAAAGAACATAGTGACTTATCTTCCAAATAGTTAGAGAATATTAGAATACTGATTTATGGATTTATAACAGGCCATTTGCTGTTTTGGCACAGTGTTAACTGCGTTTCTGCCTCTTGCTTTTCACTTTTTCTAAGTTGACCATGTCAGAGGAACATGTATGCAAATATTCATAACAGCATTATTTGTTTGTTTATTTTTTTGAGACCATCTCACTTTGTTGCCCTCGGTAGAGTGTGATGACATCACAACTCACAGCAACCTCAAACTCTTGGGCTTAAGCGATTCTCTTGCCTCAGCCTCCCAAGTAGCTGGGACTACAGGTGCCTACCACAATGCCCTGCTACTTGTTGTTGTTGTTGTAATTGTCATTGTTGTTTAGCGGGCTGGGGCTGGTTTTGAACCTGCCACCCCACAGTATACGTGTCTGGCACCCTAACCACTGAGCTATGATCACCGAGCCAATAACAGCATTATTTATAATAGCCAAAACATGAATTGAGGAACAAAATGTGATCCATCCACACAATGCAAAATTATTCGTCTATAAAGAGGAATGAAGTAGTGAACCTCAGAACAGTAGGTGAAGTAAAAGAAGTCCTTCACAAAAGACCACATATTGTATCATTCCATTTATAGGAAATCTCCAGAATAGGCAAAGCTACGAAGACCGAGAGGAGACTCATGGTTGTCAGAGGCTAGGGAGAAGAAGGAATGGGAAGGACCAGCTGAGTGAGCACACAGTTTCTTATTGAGGGGATGAAAATGCTTTGGGATTAGATGATGGTTATGACTGCACAACTTTGTTGAATATACTAAAAACCACTGAATCGTTCACTTTAAAATGGCAAATTTTATGATACATGAATTATATCTCAATTTAGATTAAAAAGCTGAGGCTTCACCCATTAAAAAAGGAACACTGGACGCGCATATTCTATTGATCAAGTACCAGTCAGGCTTTTGTCTTTAAAATGACTTGGCTCTGTAGCTGATCTCAGCTGTATGAGCTGATTTTATCATTCTAACTCTAACTGCTGGAGTTCTGAGTATAATTTGTTCTCACATGTATGAGTTTCCTTTAAGAATAATAGTCATTGCCATTTTTTTAATAATTTTATTGAATCATAATTGTGTACATTGGTGCAATCATAGGGCACAATGTACTTCTTATACATTCAGAAATATTTTGATCGTACTGTTACAGATAGCCTTCATGGCATTTTCTTGATCACTGTATAAAGACATTGATACTCTACCTTTAATACGTTGTCATTGCCATTTTTAATAAAAACATGATATTATTTTATATTATGGTTAGGGATCGGTCTTGATGAACTTTGTATCCTGATGCTTGGCATGTAGCAAGGATTTTACACTCATCAATGTCTACTGAGTGAATAAGCCTTTTGAATGAGAACAAGCTTGGTTTAGTTTGAAAAGATTATTGAACTTTTTCTGAGATATTCAGTTCTTTCATTAAAATAATTTTACCCGCATGTTGCTATACTTTGGACGAAGAGGCCTACATTGAAACTGAAAACTTTTAAGCTGAAAACTATTTGGGGGTTACATGTAACTCTCTGAATTCCTTCCAGCTAAATATTCCATCACTCTTTTGCTCATTAAAAGAAATGTATTCCAGCAGCTCAGTTTTGTAAACAATTTTGCAATAAAAAGCAAGTGGTCACGTTCAGTGAATGAAAATGATTTTAGACAGAAAACGGGCTTCAGGTTCCAAATTCAGTGCCTATGTTCCAACCGGGAATATGATTAGGAAAATACTGGATGGGGGATTGGGAAGCCTTTTCTTTAAATAACTCACTGAAGGTTTTTCAGTTCCTTCATAGTTGAAAGGAATAATAAATTTCAAAACTCTTCCCTTTCGATGGTGAAGCAAGGATTCCTATATTAGGTATTTAGGTAAAAAGAAGAAGAACGAGTTATTACCCTTTATTGGCTAGGAAGAGAAAAGATTTTGAAACTATTACGGTCCATTGAATGCTTTTTCAGGCAGCTGATGAAGGTGGGAGTACAAATTTGGAGTGAGAAACTCAGGGTTATAAGTCTAATTATTTTGCTTTCTTGTTATGTGGCTTTGGAACTTTATCAAATGAGAATAATATACAATATTGCCTAACTGGAAAAGTCACTGTGAAGTTTAATTGACAACATGGAGAGGAAACACATTGCATAGGAGCTAACAAACCCAGATGTAATCAATAAAACTAAAATGTTTGTTGTCATATTACATCGAACTTCAATCCTAATGCTGCCAACATACCCTGAAGGATAAATGCTTAACGTCCCTATTCTCACAGAGCTTCTAGTCTAGGGAGAAAGCAGAGATAATTAGGCAATAGAACAGGAATTTCCTTCTTTCTGGTCTTCATTTATCTATATGTGTGAGTTCAGTGACGTTTTCTATGGTCATTTTCAAGGACACAATAAGTAAACAGGAAGATGTAAAAATGTTGTTGTGATTTGGCAACTGGAGTCCTGACTAATAAAACCAGCAAGTGATATCTCGAATGTTCCATGGGAGAGTAAGTGAGAAACTGGAATGAATTAAGAGATTCCATGGACTAACCTCTGTAAGGGGACCACCCAAGGGATTGTAAGCAACTGGTTGACGTATAGTCAACGTAAGGAACTAGGCTACTGTACTGATAGGCACATGTGGTGCATGTCCAGTCTATGACAATTAGGTCAAATAAGGAGGTGGTCAGTGGGGAGGGGCCAACTATGGACGTTCTATTGTATTTCACCCAGTAGGAATTATCCCCCAGGTGGGGAAACAGCATCCACTGAGAAAACAATCTTACCATCCTGCTTTACCTTAGAGCTTTCCTTTGCCCCTTTTCGACATGTTCATTTCATTAGCCTCTCCTGTTTTATGGAAATGTTAGATTGTAACTCAATGAGTTTCATAACAAGTTTCACAAGTTCTCAAACCATTGAGGAAGTATGTCAGCATTTTTCAAATTTTTTTTATCTTTTACAAAGAGAAACCTGGACATTCACTTTCTTCTCACAGCCAAGGAATTAGAGTGGGAAGTTTTGATCTAGATCAAAGTAATGCTGCTGGTCTGACTCAATTTTTTTTATTAACCTGAACCTTTGAAGCATGAGGCTGACTAATGTTTTTCTGAAGTTCCTTTGTTCTCATTCTCTGGCATATCTAGGTACTTACTTGTTTGCTGTCCATTTCATGATTTTATGGAATGGATATTATGGATGCCGGTATTCCAATCTGCAGCCCAAGAGATGATTATGGCTATGATTTTTTTCCTCTAAAATCTTAGACTATTTCAATAATTCCACATTTACTTGAGAATATACATATTTTGCTAATTGGAGAATATACTGTTCAAATACTTTACTCAGATATTGAGCTGATCTTTCAAAATGACTGTTCCCCAGGAAGGATTCTAATCTACATGTCAAGAAAAACGTCTGAATATCAGGAAGTCAACAAAAAGAAGTTGAAATTGGGTCATTGCATGCACTGAAACCATTTCTCAGCTCGTGACTTGCAGATTGATTTAAAATGTTTCAATTTGAAATACTCTGTTGATTCACATTGTTGCCTACTTGAGACAACTGAATATTTCCGTATCCCAAGACCAATATGCTGGTAAACCCACCCCTTTTCTATTGAAAATTCTAAATTTTTAAGTCAAATTGCTTTGTGGCGAATATTTTTCAGTGAAGCCATATCTTACAACCACATCTGCTGAACCATAAGGTTTGCCAAGCTGTGGTCTCTTCCCAAAACTGTCCTGTGGCCTACTTTACTGATGCCAAAAAGAAAGCAGGAATATAATAATCAGAATTTTGGTAACCCTAAAACTCAAATAATTTCATAGTCTGTCTATGGATTTGAGGGTGGGAAACTATTGTTTTGTTTTTTTCACAAGGTAAAAGCAAATCATTGACAAAATTCTCAGATGAAAACCAATTTGATTATTATGTTAACACCAATGGTACAAAATAATAGTTTGAGACACGCATGGATCCTGTGAGTCTTACACCAGCAGTCAGTCTAAGAAAATTTCAAATGTGAAAACATCTTTCTGATATTTCACTGAAATTTATTCTTTTACATCAAATCACATCTGTAAAGTATGGCACATGTTTGAAGTTAAGTTTCCAGGGAACGAATAGACCATTATGGAAACTAAAAACACCGAAAGTTTTTTTTTATTATTATTCACCCCCCCCAAGGTGAATGGCCATGCATTTTGTGTAACTTGCATTATGTTTGTGTCTATATAATTTCCAAGGTTGTTAAAATTGTAAAATATCAGAAAATTAAGTTAGCAAAGAATTCTGAAGTGTTTTTGTGCTACTTAAGAATAAATACACAGAAATATCTCCATCGGGATTTTAGTTATAGGGAAAGGATTTCAAAGATTCAAGAAAAGCCCAGAGGGTACAAGGAAAATAGAATTGCTATTTCACTCCCAAAAGGATTAGTTTAACATTTTCTATGTATTTCAACCCTCCTGGAGTGAAATGATTTGAAATTCTCCCCCGGTTCATCCTTGTCTGTTCAGCCACCATGATGCTCTAAAAGCTTATGTTTCAAAGATATAATGTTTAAGGAGAACATTAAACACAACAGCAGGCCAGAGATGAATCAAAGGATGGAGAGAATGTTAGTGTTTGCTTTATTTCAACTTACTGAAATAATTTAAGGCAAGAATTTGGTTCAAATTACTCATATCATAAAATTCCAAGTTAAGAGGCCGTTTAATAATAACAGTGGTTTATATTCAATTCTGGTTTTAAAAAACTGAAGGAACTTTAACTTAAGTCCATCTAAAATATAACTTCCAAAGAAAAGTGTACAGCATATCTAAGTAGGGGGGATGTATTATAAAACATAAGTAATTTGGTTAAATTCCAAAGGAATGCTTGCCCCTCTAGATAAAGAACAACAACTAGAGCGACTCAAATATCCCTCATGAGCAAGAATCCCTAAAATTGTTATGCCTCGTTTGAGTGACTATAGTCATTTCTTAGTTCTCTGCCCCTTGAGATATTTTTAAGTCAAGACAGGACTGATCAGCGGTCAATCGTATAGTGCCTAAATAGCGTTCTGCTCCTGAGGGCACTGTTGGCTTTGTTTCAGAGTTGGCAGACTGACTACTGCAAGTCCAAGCTCGCAATGCCTGTTCCTTTACACATTGTCTAGGAGCACAGTCATGTGACAGCTACAGAGCTGAGCTGCTGAACAGAAACTATATGGCCTGCAAAGCCCAAAATGTTTGTTCTTTGGCCATTCACAGGCAATGATTCTGAAGTTACCAGCTCATCTTTTCATTTTCTGGGTCTGTCACATTCGCCTTACCTCCTTGCTGCCACCCGGACTCCTGCGTGTTCAGTGTTAATCTCCAGGAGATCTTGGCTTATGTTCTTTCTAGAATTTCTTCACTAGTCCTGCCACCTTTTGCTTGGACTCTTAATAGTGACTTGCTTTTTGACAAAGCATCAAGTACCACTCGCTTGTTTAGCCTTTTTCCACCTATATACTCTCTGAACCCCTGAAATACGTTCCTGGCTAGCATTTTCTTCTTCTTTCCATCAGGAGCAACCCCTCCTCACATCATCTCCACCCTGCTCCATCCAAACTAAACCTGGAGTCCAGGTTTAAACTCCAGGACTTGACATGTCCCCTGCATGTTTCCCATGTCTTTAGAGTAGAATGCCATAGGGCACGGTGGTAGAGCATGCCCAGCTAAGCTCGCCGTCCCACCAGTCACTCTCAAATTGTGGAGCCCGTTTTTGTCCTTTCAATCTCTTCCCTTAAATGGGGGAGAAGAAGCAACTCCTTACAGAAGAATGCAATGAATAAAAGTAGAAAGATTGATGGAAATAAAATATAGAGTTTCTAACTTGAGGACTTCAAAAATAGAATTAGAAAACCACAGTGATAATTGGGTCAGGAAAAAGCCACCAATGGATCTTAAAATGAGTGAGTGATGATCTAGGCCCAAGCAGGGTATTTGTTTAAATGGTATCTTTCCCAAGATATTTAGTAATCACAAAGGGAAAAATTATAAATGTATAGGGGAGGACTCTGGCAGATGCTAACTTAGGCAGGTGATCAAGATTAACATCACCACCAGCAGCTGTAGACTCCATGCACCCCCAGGGAGGATACACGGAGATGAGCCTATCACTTCTGTAGTATTCTCGCCCCAAATGCATAGCCCCAGTCTGATCATGAGAAAACATCAGATAAACCCAAATTGAAGGAATTCTACAAAAGAATTAAACAGTGTTCTTCCAAAGTATTATAGTCCTATAGACAAGGAAACCCTCACAGATCAGGACAGCCTAAGGAGATGTGACAAGTAAATGTAACTTGCAATCCCAAATGGGAACCTGGAATAAAAAATAAAAAGGATGTCTTGATTTTTAAATCTCCCAAGGGGCATATTTTCTTTTTCATCAGTGAGAAGACTGATAAAACATGAATATGTCCTGTATTTTGGTTAATAGTGTGGTCCTAAAGTTAATTTCTTAATTTTGATAAAAATGCAGTGGTTACATAAGATGGTAAGGATGGGGGAGCTAGGCGAAGGCTGCGTGGGGACTCTCTGTACTACCTTTGACGCTCTTCTGTGACTCCAAAATTATCCCCCCCCCAAAGATTAACTGTTTCCAAAAAATCTTGCCTTGATTCCTGAGGGGTGTCTTGTAGTAAGAATCATATTAACGAAATTACCTCCAAAGGTTCCTCTTAATTCTTTTCACTTCCTTCTACCACTTCTTCTAATCCTTCAGAGAAAAGATTGTCAAGGTTAACAATGTGATTAACTAGTTCCCTACCTATGTTGAGATTTATGCTTCTTTCTAGCATTAAGTGTCTAGAGTCCAACAGCTGGTGATGAGTCTGCTCCTTTTCAGCGAGACTCAGATGTTTTCACTCACAGGGACTTGTCTCTTTGTGGAGAGTTTGTCCTAAACAGACTCAGGCTCATGGGAGTTGGGGACAAAACAGGAAAGGCCATACACTGAGAAACCACATCACCAGTCAGAAAACTTGCTCGACGGTGTTTGGGAAGATATTTCAAGTCACATGAAATATGCCCACATTGTCTGAGTTCAAAAACTTTTCTAAGTCACGTTGGTAATAGAGAAGCTGGCATCTAAGCCTGGACAATTTCACTCTAGAATCTCCAAGCTTCACGGTTATGCTACATAACCATCAGGCTACCTGTATGGATCCTTGCTAGGTTGGTACGCAGAAAGAAGGATTACCAGGCTGGGGAGCTCATTTAAAAATTCCCCAATTGCTGTGGCTTTACTTTAAAAAGATCAGCTTTAATCAATATATACACGATGCATACGTGATCAACAGATACAATGCGTGGCACACTTCCTGGGTAAAGGAGACAGCTGTAACTCGGACTTTAACCTTACAAATGCAAACTACATAAACTAATTATATGTACCCTCATTAATAGAAAATCTAAAAAAAATTAAAAACCAAAAAAATAAAACTCAACCTCTTAAAAAAATGCATCTACCGTGTCCTGTATGCTTGCTTGCACATTCCTTTCTCTTCGAGGAAACTTCTATCCCTTGCTTTTGTAGGGGCCTTTTGTCTTTCAAAAAAAGCTTGACTGACTTCATTTTTGTAGTCCTACTTCAATAGCAGGCCACATGTGAAATTTCAGTCTTATTTGGGCTCTGCACAGATTTCATAGTCTGTCATTATTTCCCAGTGACATGGAATTAAAGGCCTTTCCTTGTGTTTATTGGCAACTTGTGGTTCCTCGGTCATATTGCAGTACTATAAGCATGAAGCAACCCTGCTGAGTTACCAGCAGTTTTAGTCTAGCATGCCAAATATTATTTCAGGCAAACCCTACTTGTTCATTTTCTCTTGGTTGAATTTGGTTCTTACCATCTCCCTTTGGGTTTCTATCTTTGGATATTTATTTGTGCTTCTGCTGTTTTAGAATTCAGACTTCCCTGTTCCATGGTATCCTTTCAAACTGTTAAGTCGACCGTGACGATGACAAAACATCCTTATTGAATTATCTTTTTGTGTGTCGCCTTATCCCCACCGTTTCTTGGTAGGGGGCTAGGGCAAGACTTGCTACTGACTGGGTGCCAAGCTGTTCACCATATCACGTCTGTTGAATGTACACACAGCAAGAGCTCACGTGCAGGGCAAGGGGCGTCCTTGCATAAGGCCCTTCCCTTCAAAAATCCCTTCCAGGATGACTTTCCCATTTCCTGTCCTGCTGATCGCACCCTGGGAGGGGATTTAAAATTTGGAATGTCTTTGATGTTTTCTTCTGGCTCTGCCAAAGCCTCCTCAGAGGACAACAGTCTCTCTCAAGCCTGTGCAAATGGATTTTTAGGTCAGAATCATCTGCCAAGCGACTGTGTCTCCTCGGTCCCTCTTTGATGTACATCTACCTAGTGCCTGGCATGTAGAGAGCCCCCACTACCATTGGCTTACTATGGAAACTTGAGTGGAAAATATTTCTGGAACTCTTCCCCTCCTCCCATCTCTTCTTATCTCGAGTTTATTTCCTTTTCATTCCATCTCTTGTTCTCTCCCCTCTATCATACAGACAATTGCCAGATGTGAAGAAACTTCAGTAAATTGAAACAAAACAAAACAAACAGACACGTAAACCCAGGATGAGATAAGAACGTGATTCTTTTCAATGGCAGAGTGCAGCTTGGAATACATTTAAGTGTCACTTCACTTGATACTGGAAGTCTATGGTTTCAAGCTGTCAGATCTTCTGACAAGGCTCTGGAGTCATCCAATAAACCTAGTTTATGTATATCCTGTTCTTGCTCTTTCTGAGGTTCAAGAAGGGTATTCATGAAGGGGCTGATCCAAAAATGAGGTGTTAACAAATCAAATAATCCCTTTCACCACCTATTGACACATATATGGCTGTCTACTGACAACTTTCCCCACGTTCATTTCATTTTATGCTTACTAGTAGGTTTCTGAATGAAATTTTCATTTTTTACATGAAGAACCTAGTGCAACACAAGGGCAACTTGAAAGGGTGTGATGTCCAATGTAGAATTTGGATAAGGCATTAATGTCATTCAAAATATACCTTTAAAATATATATGCGTGCACATAAATAGTCATAGACTTTTAAAACTGAAAGGACACCAGAATTTTCCAGTGTAAATCTATCACATAAATTAACCATGGAGAGGTTATGCGACTGGAGGCCAACGCCATTCCTTGAACCATTTTGCCCTTAAGGCTTCCTTAGAGCATTCTCTTCTCTTTCTTCCTGACTGACGATCAGGATTAGTTTCTGCTGTATTCTTGCTCATCTTGGTTGGTATCTCACATAAATGACTCGCCAAATGTAGGTTGTTGAGACTCGCCTAGTGTTGGCAGACTCCAGCCTGTGGGGTATTTCCCAAGGGGGATATGTCAGGCTGTATAAAACCATAAGAAACAATGCCATGCGAGGAGGATAGGGACAGAGATGTCACTTTGGTTGGCTTCTTCTGTGGAATGGAGGGGAGCAGAGACCCAGATAATCCAGACACCCAAACATGATGTTTGAGTGTGACTTCGGACTGCTCTGTGTACAGTAAAATTTTAATGTGACGCTTTTGATCTCCCCAAAGTCACACTTTAAACACCACCAGACTGAGGCCCTGGGCAGATTGTCTGGATTACTTCTCCTGAAATGCTCTTTCTAAACTTTATTTGCTAAAAATGGGCAGCTTCCCATTTGCTACTACATTTTGTGGCCCAAAGTGCTCTGGCTGAAGATATGGTGTGAAATAGTACAACCTGCCTTCCAAGTGCAAGAGGGAAGAGCATCACTACAAGTGTCAGTCGAGCATTTCTGCCACTCCATGCTTCCTCTTCTCAGGGGGTCATGGCTGAGAAAGTCCTGCCCAAGTGGTAACCAGCACATGAGTTATGGTCTCTGGTTGTACTTTCCTTCTGAAAACATACGTAGCTGTAGTCATGAAGGAAGGATATTCCCTTTAGACCACAAGGAAATAAACACATTGACACATAAAGAAATACAAGCATTTGCAAACAAATAAATATACAAATTTTTAGAATGCGTACATGTATTTATGTATTCATTTATTTATTTAAAAGAGAATCAATTTCTTGCCTGAATAGAAGGATTTTTCTATGGCAAAAGTCATGGAAAATAAGAAAGAACCAAATGTCCAATGAACAAAAAATATTGCCCCAAACATAAAGATTTTCCAAATTCTTTATCAGTATTTGTGGAAATTTTATAAGGTACCTTGCATTGCCTCACTTATACTGATATCTAAAAATAAATATAAGAAATTATCATTGCAAACAAAAGACTATTTTAAAATTGGAAACTTTGCATTGGGCATCCAGGTGGCATTCCAGAAATATAAATGTTGAACGAAAGAATGCATATTGAGTTAAAATTATGTTGGTCACATGAAATGGAAACAGAAATGGTTCATTTTTATGTAATACCAGAACCAATATAAATTTAGAAACATTTCCGCATTAGAAATAGTTCAGAGCTTTCTTAGCAATGTGTCCCAGTCAGCAAACCCTCTACTAATTTACCATCCTATATTTCCCCAGAATATAATAATAGCAAATAGAGAACAAGAGAAGGAAAAAGAGAATGAGAACTGTTAGGCCAGGATTCATTTTTAGAAATGTACTTCCACTCAACCATGGCTGAAATTGATTGCAAAATATTAGATTAAATTTCAGTCTCTTTTGAACCCCACCTGAGATCACTCAGAAGACAAACTGGAAGACCAAACACGCCTACCTTAAAGGTACTTGAGACCACCAGAATTAAATTGCTACCACACCCGGAATGCTACAGCGTACTAATGGAACTGTACACGTTCCAGGTTCTTAGACACAATTGTGCTAAACTTAATGTTTTCTAAAAAGAAATGTTAGATTAAATTACATCTTAGATTGTGATGCAACAGATGGGCCCTTCCTCTGCCCACAAACATTGATTGTTTAGCCATCTTCCTTCTCCCAGGCCTCCTATTACTCAGCTGCTGCCTGGAGATCTGTCTAGCTGTTGTGTAAACAGTCTGTGGTTAACAACAGAAGAGATTACTTCTCTTTTGAGCTTGGGCAATTTGAATGGCTGGGTTATATAGCCCGGGACTAATCCAGGAAATGTCGGAAGGTGGTAATACAAAAGACAAAATCTGAAGGCCAATTCTGCTGTTACATCAGGTTGTTCTGAGTTTTTCTTGATGTGTAAGAAAGGCTTAGATGATTACAGGTGTTAGAATTTCCGTGGCTTGTCAATTTGCATAACAGTTTTGTTTACCTAGAATGTCAATTGAACTTGTTGTGTGCTCAAGGATGGGCGGATCTCACGTGAGGTTTAACACAAGGTGATGTATTTGGTCAAGTTTCTCAGTTTGCTCTACTAGAAGCCTGACACCTCTGTCCTGTGTGGATGTGAGGGCACCTCATTAGCCATGATTTTGAAAGATGGGCTTTTCTGTTGCTTGTATATGTGTGAAACTGAAAATAGAATGCCAGAAAGAAGTTTGGGATTACAGGTAAACCCTCAGCTCCAGAAACTCTTTGTTACAGACAAGAAGGGACATGTGCTCATTATTTTCATGTACCTAAAAAAATAGGAGTTCAATTGAAGTTTAAATGTAATATAATCTAAAACCTCATGACAGCTCCTAACAAGCAAATTAAATTTGCCCAGGTGCTTAAATGCACTCTGGGCATTTTCTTCTTTCTTTGCAATTCTGTTTATTGCACTTCAGTAAAACAGCAACCATAAAAGTACGTACATTTGAGGGAAGATGTTATGAGCATTACCCAAATATTTAATATGTGCTAGACCAGTGCTTCTCAAAAAGTTTTATATCAAATTTTAGCGAATCAAATTCAACAATATATAAAAAGGGTATGAGGTTAATCCCAGGAATGCAGGTTAATATAAAATATGAAAATCAATCAATGTAATTTGCTGTATTACCAAACTAAAAGAGAAAGAAACCTTTGTGATCATCTTAATATAAACAGAAAAAGCATTACTTAAAATCCAACATTCATTCTTGACAAATTGTCTTAGCAAGTAGGAATAAAAGAGAAATTCCTCAATCTGATGATAAAGGGTGTCTGTGAAAAACCCACAGCTGACATCATACTCAATGGAGAAAGATTGAGAGCCTTCTCTATAAAATCAGAAACAAGTTCAGGATGTCAGTTTTCACCACCTCTATTTAACATTGTACTGGGGATTCTAGCCAGAGAAACCAGTAGAGAAAAGAAATAAAAGCACTGAGGTTACAAAGGAAAAAGGAAAACCATCTGTACTCACACGTGAAATGATAGGCTATGTAGAAAATCTGATGGCCTCTAACAAAAAAAGCTTCTGCAGCTAATGTTAATAAATGAGGTCAGCAACGTTGCAGGATCAATGTACAAAAAATAATCATACCATATACTGGCATGAAATAATAGGCAATTGAATAAAAGTCATTTGCAATAGCATAAAAGTATGAAATGCTTAGGGATTGGGCAAAATATGTAAAAGTACAGTTAAAACTATAAAACATTGCTTAGAGAAGTTAAACAATTACCTACATAAATATCTGGGTACATCTCATTCAAAAGTTAGAGGACTCAATATTCTTAAGATGTCATTTCCCCCAAGTTGATCTTTAGACTCAGTGTAATCTTCATCTAAATCCCAGCAGGCTTTTTTTTTTTAATAGAAGTTGAAAAGCTGATTCTAAAATTCATATGGGAATGCAAAGAATCTAGAATAGTCAAAACAACTTGGGAAAAGTAGAACAAAAGTTAGCTGATATCACCCAATTTTCAAAGGTATTATAAAGCTATTATAATCTAGAAGTGTAGTATTGCCATGAAGATAAACATATATATGTACATACATCAATGAAATGGAACAGAGGAGTCAGTAGTAAATCCACATATATTGTGTATATGGACAACAGAATTTGTATGTAGGTGCAAGACTAATCAGATAGAGCAAGCATACTTTTATCAACAGATGACAATGATTGAACCATTGTATGTTGATCTAGCAAAGAAAAAAAAACTTAGATCTGTATCTCACACCACATGCAAAAAGTAACTCAAAATATTAAGACTAAAACTATAAAATTTCTCTATAAGAGAACATTTTTCTCTTTAGTTAACCAAAGATTGCTTAGATATAATACCAAAATATGGTCTGTAAAAGAACACATTGAAAATACGGACTTTATCAAATTTTTAAAAGTCACTGTTAAGAAAATCAAAAAACAAGCACAGACTGGGACAAAATATTTATATATCATATATCTGATAAAGGATTTTATCCAAGATATGTAAACAACTCTCTAAACTCCATAATATGAAAACTAGAAAGTGGCTCCACAGCCACGGCCTGCACAGGGGCATGGGCTTCCTTAATGGCTGTGCAATTCCCAGTGTTCCTGGAGACGAGAATCATGAGCCTGGGCCTTTGCTTTCATATTATTCTAAATTTCAATCCTCCTTAGAAGAGGAAGAGGAAAGGGAAAGTGAGGGAAAGGAAGGGAAGAAAAAAGAAAGAAAAAGGGTGATATTATCATTCTTGGCCAATCATCATAGGGATAATTGATTCATACAAGAATCATCAATGGCTGCTAAAATTAGAGTGTGAAAGTTGGAAGATCACTGGGATATTTGCCCCATCTCAAAGTGCCTCCCACAAGATGCTTATTAATTTCACAAAGAGAAAATGACAGCTTTGCAGTTGAGACAGCTGGTAGACATCATTTTCACAGATGATCAAAGTTAACATCACTAGTAACAGGACAGAGCAACATCATACCCTCTTGTTATGAGGCACTGAGAATAGCACAGCAGCACTTCCGCTGCATTGCTGCCCAAAATGTGCAAACTGAATCAAATCATGAGAAAAGCATCAGATGTTCCCAAAGCAACAGGCATTTGGCAAAGTAACTGACTCCTCAAAAATGTCAAGGCGGTGACAGAGAGGGCGGACTGTGAAATTTTTCCAGATTAAAGAGGACTAAAATGATACGGCCACAGAATGCAACATGTGATTTGAGGTTTCCTTTGGTCATAAAGGACATGGTTGGGGTGATTGGCAAATTCTGAACGATTAGCTAATAGTATTGTGCAAGGGTTAATTTTCTGATGGTGATCATCTTAACTATGATAATATTTTAGGAATATTATATCCTTGTTTTTAGGAAATACACACTTAAAAGTATTTAGGGGTAAAGGGGTAGTGTGTCTGCAACTTAATGTTTTAGAAAAAGGTATGGATATAGAGAGAGAAAGCAAATGTGGTAAAATGTTAACATTTGTGGAATGTGGGTGAGAGTTATTTGGTAACACCCTGTATTATTCTTGCAACTTCTGGATAAAAAAAAGTTATGGGCGGTGCCTGTGGTTCAAGGAGTAGGACATTGGCCCCATATACCGTAGGTGGTGGGTTCAAACCTGGCCCTGGCCAAAAGAAATAAAACTAACCACTCAATAAAAAAATTAGAAAAATTTGAACCCCCATCTCCTATGCCTAGGTCAATTTCTTATGAATTTCCTAGGCCTCAATTCCATGAATGGACTGTATCCATTCATTGATACATTCATTCACCTTGCCCCTGGTGGAAGGGACTGTATTCATTCGTTTCCTGGCCAAGGAACCCATACATCTATATATACTCTGAGACCAAAGGCCTAAAGGAGGAGACGGGGAAAGACCACGAGAGAAAAGGAGAGAGCTTCTCTCTCCCCATTTGAATTCTCTCCCTCTACCAGGAGCTTTAGTGTTTTATGTATTCTTTTCTGTAAATAAATTCTGTCTTACCACTGGGGGTGAGGGGGAAAATAATGTAATGAAGAATAAAATACATGTATTTAAAAAATAAAAAATAAGAATACCAAAAAAAAAAATCTAGAATGTCACAGCAATAATTAGAATTTTAAACCATAAAATGTTTCCATTTGGAGGAGGTGCAATGATGATGTGGCAGAGATGGCTCTGGAGCTACTGATAACGCTTTGTTTCTTGACTATGTAGCAGTCACATGGGTATTTCTCCTGATAAGAACTCATTTAGCTATAAGAATTCACTAAGTCACTATTTGTACACTATATGTGTTCTGCTTCAAAAAAAATTTATTTTTACCAAAAGTAAAATATAATACTTCTTCATAATTTCCATTATTATTTCTAACATAATTAGAATGTTAATTCTAATGTACATTATTTTGAATTTAGTATCTTACTTATTGATTTAATACATATTTACAGAGCATCTGAAAATCACGTTGTTAGAATTTTCCCATTGTTACTAAATACTCTCTGAAACTTATTTTTAATGGCTGCATAATACATCAGAATATGTGTGATTTTATAATTTCTTTACTTTTTTTTTAAACTACTGAGCATTTGCATGGTTTACAATTTTACACTATTATAAATAGTACTGCAATGAATATCCTTGTACTTTAATTTTTGACAATCCTTAAAAATTACCACCTATATTTGCTGGGTCTAAGGGGTATGAACATTTTTTTTCCAGATTGTTGTACAGAAAATATGTACTGACTTGCAATCTCATAGACTTTCTTTAGTTTTTCCACGCACGTGGTAAAACTGTGAGGTGCACTGTGTAGAATGCATGTTCTAAATACCTTAATACACTACATGGATCCTTAAAAAGAGTAGCCTTTGGTCATCATCGTGCAGAATCCAAATTAGACCAGCTTTCAAACTCACATTTTGACAGCCAAATCATTTTAATGTATTTAGATGTCATCACAGGGCGGTCATGGCACAAGTGACCAGTTCTGTAGAAAGAGCAGAGATTATAAGGAAAGCCAGACTGATCTTATTCTTAGCTTTCCTACTTGCTGTCTATTTAACTTGGTAAGTGATTTCAGCTGTGAGTCTTAGTTTCCACCTTTGTAAAAGAAGATGATCATAAATAATATATAGGATTTCTTTGAACACTAAAGATATATAAAAAGAGCCTTACATAGTATATAGCATAGCTGTTACTCAATAAATGATATTTTTTTTCCCTTTGCAATCATGATATGCTTTTAATTATCCATAGTAACAGGTCAAATGTTGTAGAATAATTCTAAAACTTTATATCACACAAGATGCTTTATTGCTGATGATAAAATATAAAGAACCTGATTTACTTCAGTTTCTCCACCTATTCCTGCCCTCCTAGCCTAGTAGGGTGACTGAGTAACACAGAAACTGCAGAATCAATCTATAAATAATTAACAGCTGGTCTTAGGTCTTATCTTATGGTCAAAAACCTGAATCATGATGAAATTAAAAGCCCCTTTGCAAGTTGTGTTTTCATTTGGCCTTTAACTTTCAAACATCTCGCTTTTTCTCAAAGGGCCTTTAAAAATCACACCAGAGGTTAGGAAGGGGTTCCACTTAACAGTATGTTTTTTTCACGCAAGTACTATTGTTAAGACAATTACCACTGATCACCTTTTAATGATATTTCAAAACCACTTGAATATTTTTCAAAAGGTCATGCAAAGCTACATAACTTATAAAACTGAACAGCAAAAATGGGGCTTCTACATTTGTTCAGACATGTACCAGGTTTTAGTTCCTACAGGCACACAGACGGTTTTCTCCTTAACAGTATGCCAAATGTATTCTAGAATGTCCAAAATTTAAAATGTTGATGTATGTGAACCAACTACATAATGAAAGAATACATGCACCATTAAAATGATAATGTGAATCACTATTTATTTCCCTCAAATGTGCAAAGTGCAACTAACCAGATCATATGGAGAGGATCATAAAGGTAAATTGGTAATATTATGAGTGAAAAAGATAGAAAGACTTTCCCAAGTCAACACTAATTTGTTTTTTGCTTTTTGTTTTTGTTTTTTTTAAGAGGATTCTTCTTTTCCTTTTTGTTTCAAATATCAAATTATGACCATGGAATATGTATAACAAGCTCCAATCCAATTCCTGATTATTCAGAGCCTAATCATACAGTTTGTGTTTTACCCCAGCCATTTGCTTCTACTTTTCCTGCCTGCTGCCTGCCTTTTGCCATTTCACTGCTTGTTAGTCTTTGGCCAGAGTATCCCAGAAAAAGGAATTTTAAAGAAGAGGTGGGGGAAGGCAGGCCAAACCATTTGAACCTCTTCCAGTTTTGTCTCAAGTTCCTAGAGTAGGAGCTGAGGGGGCATGTGCATGTAAGATTCCTGCATGATAGTTAACTCTCGCTGTATTTTCCCAACCTTCCACTCCCACCTCTTACTCGTACCAACACTTTAGAGACAATCGTTTTGTGACCTTTCTATTTTTTCAGAGAGGGATGATAGTTTCCTGTTTCAAGAAGGAAAAGAGTCTAACGTTTGATTTCATACTTTAAAAGTCCAAATATTTTGCTTTCTATGTGGTGTGTGTGCTAGAAGAAAAAGGCCACTGATATTTCTGGCCCAGTCATTGAAACAACATTGCACATCTCTTGACTGACTCAGAATGTATCTCCCTCATATGGAAAAATAATTATTAACAGTCATACTATCTACTTTTCCAGAGTCTTTGCATTGATTGGTTGAGATAACAGACGTAAATGTTCTCTAGAAAAGTAATTTAAACATTGCACATCTCTTGACTGACTCAGAATGTATCTTCCTCATATGGAAAAATAATTATTAATAGTCATACTATCTACTTTTCCAGAGTCTTTGCATTGATTGGTTGAGATAACAGAAGTAAATGTTCTCTAGAAAAGTAATTTAAACACCCTTATGTACATGTATAAAAGTCATAAAAGTGAACAAAGAAGAATCGCTCTTATGAAAAGATACAATAGAAAAAGAAAAGTAGAACCCATTGATATTGGGTTCAAATTTCAGCCTTGATACTGTCTTCATAACCTTGGTTTTTTAATATATCTAATCAACTTTTCCTTTTCTGTAATGAAGATGGTGATGGGAGTAACATCTGATGAGAATACAGAGGTGCCAGAACTCTAATACCCTGTTAGTGAGAATGCAAAATATTTCTAGAAAATAGCTTGGCAGTTTCTTATAAAGTTAAACAAGGTACTTACCATCTGACGTAACAATGTCACTGCTACATACTTACCCACCCCCTAGAATAAAAACTAATGTTCACAAAAACCTATCAAGAATCTTTATAGTAGCTTTATTATTTTCAAATTCCCTAAACAACCCAGATGTTCTTCAACTGATTCATGAATAATCAAATCATGATACAGTCATACAATAGAATGCTACTCATTAGAGAGGAACAAACTATTGGTTAACTCAAGACAAATGAATCTAACATACATTTTGCTAAAAGAATCCATACCCCAAAGTATATGTTTTGTATGATTCTATTTATATGATATCCCGAAGAGCATAATTATATGGGTAGAAAAATCAGCATCAAGAATACAAGATAGGCTTGGTGCCTGTAGCTCGAGTGGCTAAGACACCGGCCACATACACCAGAGCTGGTGGGTTCAAATCCAGCCTGGGCCTGCCAAAAAACAATGACAACTACAACCAAAAAATAGCCAGGTATTGTGGTGGCCACCTGTAGTCCCAGCTCCTTGGGAGGATGAAGCTAGAGAATTGCTAAAGACCAGGAGTTAGAGGTTGCTGTGAACTTTGAAGCCCAGGCACTCCACCCAGGGTGACAGCTTGAGGCTCTGTGTCAAAAAAAAATAGCCAGGCATTGTGGAGGGAGTCTGTAGTCCCAGCTACTCTGGAGGCTGAGGCAAGAGAATCGCTTAAGCCCAAGAGTTTGAGGTTGCTATGAGCTATGATGCCATGTTACTCTAACAAGGGCGAAATTGTGAGACTCTGTCTCAAAAAAAAAAAAAAAAGCATACAAGATGGTAGAACTATTTTATGGTGAAACAGCATGAGGGTATTTTCAGGGCAATGAAACAGTTCGGTATAGAGCGGTGGAGCAAGATGGCGGTCGAGTAACAGCTTCCTTGCAACTGATCACCATGAGACTGGGGAGAGAGGACTTCAAGCATCTCTGGCAGATGGATCTGCCCAGAAATGTCCCTTTAGGGACACAGGGAGACAGCGTGAGACTTCTGTACACCCTGAGGAAGGCAAAAGCAGCGGAGATTTGGCAAGTGGTTACCTGTGTTCGTTCAGTCTAATCCTGTCAGCAGCTGTGGGTGGGGCAACAGTGGGACTGCAGGCTGGAAAGGCCTTGCCTGTGAGCTATTTGGGTTTCTTTTGGACTTGGCACTCAGCTGATCTGCCTTGGGAGAACTTGGGCAAGAGTGCAGGGGTCTTTGAGTGTTGTCTGGGGCCCCAGACTGGGCCACCGAGCCAGATGGAGCTACTAGTGTTTGGCTGTGGGCTGTGTGGAGCCATTGTGGGACAACTGCCCTGGCAACCTCCACCCTCAGGGTCGCAGAACAAACATTGGGTAGGAGTGAGTAATCTAGTGACTGAGCAGCCTAAAGGCGGGGACTGAGACACCTTGCAGCCTTAGCCCTCGGGGCATAGGGTGAGAATGGTTTTGGCACACTGGGTAAGTGGATAGCCACTTAAGGAGTGATCCCAGCCACAAGTGCTTTCCTGGGAAAGCTTCTGCTTAGCCTGGGTTAGCAATTTAAAGAGTCTTCTAAGCAGGCTGAGGAGGATTTAAACTCTCCACCCTGTGGGGTTTGAGAAATCATAAGAAACACAAGGTCACTCCCTACAAAAATCCAGTAACAACAGAGTGATTCGGCCAGGGTCTGATCTGGGAGAGAAATCCTCCCCAACTCTGAGGATAGTCATAGGCAACAGTGAAAAATAATCATGAGGTGGAATCAACAGAAAAACTCTGGCAATATGAATAACCAGAGTAGATCAACTCCCCTAAGAAACGACAAGGTAGATACGGCACAAGATCCCTTTCATAAGCAAATGGCTGAGATGTCAGAAGTTGAATTCAGAGTCTGGATAGCAACTAAGATCAGAACAGTGGAGGAAAAGATGGAATTAGAATTTCAAGCAGTAATCCAAAAGATGACCCAAAAGATGTCTCAAGAACTGAATGAATTCAAAGACAAAACGACCAAAGATTTTGATACATTGAGACAAGAAGTTGTAGCCCTCAAAGATCTGAGAAATACAGTAAAATCCCTCAGTAACAGAATGGAGTAAGCAGAAGAAAGGAT
>CAUYON010176426.1:0-19018 GCA_963573935.1 Arctocebus calabarensis
TATTAAATGTAGAGTATCAATGTCTTTATATAGTGATCAAGAAAATGCCATGAAGGCTATCTGTAACAGTACGATCAAAACATTTCTGAATGTATATGAATCGTGCCCTATGATTGCACCAATGTACAGAATTATGATTGAATAAAATTATTTAAAAAAAAAAAGTGTGGATACCGTGTGTCTCTCTGGAAGTTCTGAAGCTTTCTCACAAGAGGCAGAAATAAAGCAAATATGTTGCCATTAGCCAGTGTTACCTAATGCTGCTTCAAAATTGACCTGGCACCTGAAATAATATGGTGCCAATGTACCTCATTATTTTAAAGAAAAACGTGCCTGGGAGCATAATCATTAGGAAGTTGAAACATTCTCATTATTTTTCAGATGAAATAATCATTATCATGGGAACCAAATTAAAATTTAAAACTCTTGGGGATAGTGAAGTGTTATTACTAAATGAATGAAAAATTTAAAAGATGTGTTTATTGAATAAGTAATACAAAAAAGAAAAACATACCAACCTTTATATTTATATATGTCAAATTGATTCATCTTTATTTTAGTCCTCTCATATGCACCATGTTGGTCTTCAATTCTAAGATGCCACCAATTGAAAAACAGAGGAAGGAGATCACAAGCCACCTTCTTATCAGGGTTCTAAAAAATTGTTCACCAAATTAATGGCTTAAAGCCGCACAGGTGTATTATCTCACTATTGTGCAGTGTAGAGGTCTGGAATGGATCCCATTGCACTGATACCAAATGTCAGTAAGGATAAGTTTCCTTTTGGAGATTCTAGAGGCAAATCCATTTCCTCCCATTTTCCAGCTTCGAGTGTATGTCTGTGGCCTTGGGGTGAATGTGGAGCTCAACGCAGTGCTCCACTTTAAATTTACTCAATAATTTCTCCAAATCATATCATGAAATAATCATAGTTCATGAAGGTTATACGTTTTCTTCTATTTTTAAGGAAGTTTTAGCTTCATCATTCATGGCTTTTGTTTTTAAAAATGTAATTTTTGAAATAAATGATGATTTATGAAGCTGAGCATAACTTTTCTAAGAATAATACATTGTTTCATCTCCACAAGGCTTCTATCCTTTTGTCTTTTTTATTTCAGTTTGAACCCTGCTATAACCCCGAGGACTAGAATATGGTCCTCGGAGCTGTTTGGATTACACAGGTGAGTCAGCTTTGCTTAATGCTGGTGCAGCTGTGGCATGTGCAGAACTGCTGTGTCTACAACACACTGTTTTCAGTTTTTCTCAGGAAGTCTGAGTACTGCTGCTGTTCATTTATTTAGCTCCCCATGAGAAGCATTCTGATGACTGTGTTGCTAACAATGCCTGGACATACCCCCTTCCTATCACACCACATAGAATTAGAAACTGCAGCAGGGGAGAGTTGTATGCTGGTTGTCTGGACGAGATGAGCACAACAGTGGAACAGCGTTCTCCTTGCAGTTGATGAGATCCCGAGATTACAGCCCTGTAGGGAATTTCAAGCTTGTTGAAAGGTTGTCTAGAGAGAAGCAGAGATTAGGAATCATAAAAAAGAGATTGTTCATTTGTCACAATGTCGTTATACTTAACACATTTAATATTTTCACTGATATAAAAGCACTTAAGAACTTGACAATATTTTGATTCAAAGATTCAATGAAGTTGTAGCAAATAGTACACATATAGCACATTCACCTCTAGGAAAAAATAGTCAATTTTATATGAATATAAAAAGTCAGGTGGACCAGAGCATTCCCTTTATTCTGGGATTGAAAAGCAACTGTTATATAAAGAGAAGTGTCAGAACTAATGGATGGGATTGTTTTCATCATTTTAATTTTTTTCCAGGTTTTTACAATTTTAAATCAAAAATTTTTTACTAAAAAACTCAACTATTTGAGTGGTAGACATAAAATTGAATATTGTTAAACTTCATCTGATTAATTTGCAAAAAAGCAAGTATTGAAATGCTATATTTGGTATATAAATATCTACTATTAAAATAAATAGCTAATGTATCTTTAATGTAATGAAAACAAGTACATATTTTTAAGGTACAAAGGAAACAGAAAAGACAATCATATCCACATTTAAGGAACTAACTTGTATAAAATGCTAGAAATCTGTATTTTCAAGTCACAGTGAATATGTTTTACAACTATACTAAATAGCAGAGTCAGAATAAGAGGCACAAAGATTATGCTGCAAGTAAAAACTACAGTTCAAAAACTGTGCTCTGCATGTTAAGTATTTTTTAAAACAGAATATGAAATTCAAATTAGCAAGTTATTTAACACTTTTACTTTTATACATATTTTTGTTAATAATAGAAATTAATTACCATAACATGCTACTATAATATTTCAAAGAGATGTTACTTAATCAAATTAACAAAGCATGAGAAGAGATTTTTGCCAATATAGTAGAGTCTTTTCGTGTTGCTATTAAAGTTCTGAAGGATGGAAAAACACGGAATTACGAGAGCCACTCATTGCTACCTCAAAGCCAAATAGTATCAATTCTCATTACACAATATGTCGGTAATGCCCTGGATAAGGCTTTCACTATATTTTATCATAAACAGTTTTCACATTTCATCTCTCTTGTTCAAAACTCTTCCCTAGAATCCTCTCAGAGTTAAACTTACAGAGCCAAAGTTGTAACCCAAAATAACATTTTTTAATAAAGTAAACAACCTCCTCTCCACCAAAATCCTAAGTTATAGTTGTCAACAGAACCAAAGGTCACATATCATTTGACCTTGGCACACCCTTCAGAGCTGCAGACAACTTACTTTTCTTATAGCGTTCAGTCTACACGCACATTTATTTGAGTCTCTTGAGTGTCTCCTTTTGTAAAGCTAAAAAGATAGGACCAAAAAGTAAATAAAGAAAAGAAAATGAGACAGGGACATTTTGCAAGCATCAAAAGGCCAGAAAAGAAAGTAAAATCTTGGCTTGTCCATGAACTCTCTTCTTTCTTCATAGTTAGTTAGCCAATGGTTTTGAGTGAGACTTTATTGGCATGTAGACAAAGAAGAAATATCTCAAAGTTAAAAGAGTTTGAACATGAGCAATGCACAAGAGAACTAATTTATGAGACCCATCCAGATAGGAGAGCAAATAAAAGATACTGCTTTTAGTCAGTAATTTTGCATAGCCAAAGCATGTTGGGGGTTTCTATAAAATAAAACCAACAAAAATGAAACCACAAATTTCTGAATTGTTTGGTTTATGGAGGACTACTAATACCCTTGGTAACTAGATGAAATTTCTTTGTTAATTTGATGAAATTTCAATCAATAATTGTGTTGCATAACTTATTAATTTTTTTATTCAAATACTGGGTAAAAGTCTTTGTTCTTATACCTTTGTGTTCATTGGAATGCTCTATTTTTATTTAACTGTAAATGAATAAAATGAATACTCCTTTGATTTATTCTTTGGCATCACTTAGTGCATGGCAAACAAATTTTTTCTTCTATGTTTCATTAAATGTGATATAATTATTGAAAGATGAATAACTGTAAGAAGGAAAAAGTAATGTGTTAATATGTGTATGTGTTTCATTGAATAGCTATAAATTTCTTTCTTTGCAAATTGCTAAATAAATTATTTTTTTCCAGTAAAATCATAAATACAGTTTCAAACCTTTTATGCTAAGATGATTACTGACATAAGTAACAAGAGAGGTTGAATTATATCGATTTACTGATCACCAAAACCATGTTGTGAAAATGTTCAATTTTTATGATTCAAGGTTTCAGAGGGTGATTGTGATAATTATTTAAACTCAGCATTTAACTTCTCTGTATTAACTTTAATGCAGAGATGTATTAAAATGTGACACAGAAAACTAAAAACTTATAAAAGTAAATTAAGGAATAATATTTGTGGCAACAAAATTCCATATATTGTGAGAACGTATATATTGGGGTGATTCTCATGCATTAGAACAATTTTATGCCAAGTATAACTTGCAATCCTTCTGCAAGCCTACAGCGGGTTTAAATACTTATGATCTTTTCTGTACAAAAATGTGTTCAACCAAAAAAAAAGAAGTTTAGAAAAGGAAAATCTAGGATATGTACAAGCTGTGGTGGTTTTCAGCAATAAATTAGCAATTAAATTTTGAAATTGATACCTCATATGGAACTATTCTAAACAGCTCTCTGAGCAGATGGGAAGTCTTCAATAAGTGTTGATATGACATAATGATCTATCACTTCCATCAAGACCCATGACCCTTTAATACAGTTCCTCATGTTGTGGAGACCCCCAACCATAAAATTATTTTCATTGCTACTTTGTGACCCACAGGTTGAGAACCACTGATCAAGACCCTCTCAACTGGAGTTTCTCATTTGAGCAACAGAAAAGACAATGGATTAAGTGCCTGTATTTCCAATTTTTCTGTGGTTGATTTATAACTAATATTATCACACTAGTTAAAAAGGAGTATAGGAGAAAAAATTATTAATCTGTCACAACCAATAGACACTTCCATGGACACCAGACATGTTGGCTCAGTATCCTCAAGAAACAGCAGTTGAGGAAGTCTGAGGGTTTCATCCTTGAAGAAATACACCATTCAGGTTCCTTGCCTTTTTGCTATAAAAATATGCAAAGGCAAGACTCTAAGCCCTGAATAGTGTTCTTGTGGCCAGGGAAAGAAGGATCCATCGTCATTCCACAAAATTTAAAGTCTGTATCCTTTCCATTCTTTCATATGTATTTATTCTTTTCCCAAAAACTACAGTTGCTAAAAGTGAGCTGGTTTGTGATTGGCAAAATTGATGCTCTGCTCTTTATCATTAGGGAATAAATGGGAGGCAGACCTTGCAGAGAGTTCTCAATTCCGTGTGCTTTTATTTTCTTTTTGTCAGCGACTAGTAGAAATGATTTACTTACCCTTTTCAGTAAATATTTATTGAACATTCTTTACTTGTCATGCACTGTTCCACACACTGAGGTTTTAAGACATGGATAAAACAAATCTCTACTTATCTTTAAGGGGTAGGATAGGAATGAAGAATGAAGATAGAGACTAATTAAAATGGAGAATGTCAAGTATAGAAGAACTTGGTTTGTATTAATAACAAATTCAGTGCTTCTATTGTCTCCCCAAAACTTGGGTAAGCAGGAGAGAATCCAATGGGAAACTGTAAGAATTCCAGGAGAGAGTAAAGGGAAGAAAGCCAGAAAAAAAATTATTAATAGTATCCAAGGGAGTACGAAGAACAGACGGAGGAACAATGAAGAGATTAATGACTAGAACTACCTTAAGAATGAATTGCAAAGTACAACATAGCTTGAATATTTACACATACTAATTGTAATCCTAGGTCAGTCCCATCGTCCATCTAGCCTAATATTTGGTTGATTATACATCAACCACTGGGAGACTATGACTCATCCCAGAAGCTAACCTAATAGGAAAGTGGCTAACTAGCAATATTAATACTAGAAAGGCAATGTTAAAATCACCTTAGTAATGTAAAATAGTTCCCATTTGGGAGGTTATTAAAATTGACACCATCCCAGGGATTCCTACTCAAAAACTAAGCACAGTTACTAAGTTGCTGCTGCAGTGAAGATGTCGGTATTTAGACATCATTAAATATTAAAGTGCCATAAGTTATCCAATTATTGTTGCAAGACTTTATACTGTTTACATTTGGTTCATTGGCCAAGCCCATGTGAAGGTAATTTAGTTAAGTGTCTCCTTAAAGATAAGGAGTACTCTAACTTGCATTGCTAACTCTATAACTTTGTCATTTCTCCAGATATCCAGGTATTTTACACATCCAGTTTTATTTTCTGCTTGCCACTTAAGCTAGAAATGTGTTTAATTGGTGCATAAAACTGTATCTCTCTGTACATGACTGAACTTTTCCTAAAATTAACTCTCTTACATATTTTGCACAGTGTTTCCCATGTCTTGGTATTCTGAATTTTGATATCAAAGAAAAAAAAAGAAAATTGATATTCACTTGAGCTATGACATTTGTGATTTTTTTTTTACATCATTATTATATCTTGTCTCAGTTTTCACCTTCTCACACTAAAGAGTCCAATTCTCCTAGGTCAGGAGTGAAGACTCTTCTCATGCTGAAAAGCCACATTAATTTAGTTGCCATCAAATAAGGCCACCTTTAAGAAATTTCAATCAGAAACACTTACCAATGTGCATTATTTTATAAAAAATATAATTACTATCTACTTAATAATGTTAAAAATGGAAACTAGTATCAATTTAAAGTTAACTAATGTTGTAATGTTTTCCTTAGGTCTGCTTTCTGTTGAAAAGCTTTTGAATGTTCACTTGCAATTTGGAGGTGTCAGTTTCAGTTGATCCTCTAGACGGGTATCAGTCATTTGTAACCTTGATGGCATCTTGATTTTAGTTAGGGAGGAGAATGTAGATTCACAGCAATTACTGGATAAAGCGAAAAAGCATTTTTCAGGAATGTTGTTGAAAGTATGGGTATTCTACTGCATTTTTTCCATTTCTCCATATTGCAAGTGGGTCTTTCTCATCATGAAACATGCCTTTAAAATGGCATCTACTGAGAGATCAATCAATTCCATCTGTAGTTCTTTAGGTGCCTTGGTGATATCAACTAGAGAAAGCTGAAATGCTAAGTGGAGTGTGATGTCATGGTTCTCAATGTCTTGTTGTTCTCCCTAACTATTTAGTAGCTGTATAACAACTGCATATTCTTCAAGTGATTCACATATATCTTCCTGCTCATCAATGACCCTTCCTCACTGGGACAAATGCTCATCTGAAATTTCCTTTTGAAAAAGAAGCATTTTTCAAAATGCTTGCATTTTTGACATATATCATATATAGACTTAGTTTTACCTTGCAAAGAATTATCCAGGTTGTTTTGATTTGACATCGTATCATGAAGAAATGCTGCATTGTTATACAAATCTTTCCATAATTTGCATTGATGATTCTATTCTTCAAAAAATTGAACTATCTGTTCACACAGACAGAATTTGGGCTAACAACTGTCCCTGAGATAGCCGGCACACTTTAGAATGATAAGGCAAACTCCTACTGAATACATCACTGTTCAATTTTAGCATGTTATGAAACCGACGATTTCATGTTGCATTTGCAGGAAGATAGTTAACAATATTTATAACTTGGTGTAAAATGTCACTTAAACTGATAGCTTTATCACATACATTTTTCTTGTGCCAGATTCAATGAAAAGAAACTAGACAATTTAGATTTGTTTAATACTTTCCTTTATCTGTTCGATAAACCCTTCAAGTTCTCCCATCACAGAAGATGCACTGCCTACACGTACACTCACTTAAATTTGCCTAATTCAGTCCATTTATCCTCAAAGTTGCCGAAGATCTCTATTCCCCATGTTCTGCTTGCAAGAATGCCCAATGGGAGTCACTTTCCATAGCAAAGCAATTCTTACATAGGACCTGAATGCAGTATTAAATCTGTACTGATGATTCCTTTTTAATGATTTGTAGTACCAGTTAATTCATCCAAAGCAATGGAAATAATGTATTGTTTCCTTTTGAAGTATTACTTGAAGTTTTTCTGTTAAAATGAAAGCTAATTTGTACTGTCGATCAGTTATGCTTCTTCTTGAAAGAGGCATTTGTCTGTACATATAAAAATTATTGCGCTCTAAGCATCCTACCCTGACAACGTGTTCTTTCGTGATTGCTACATCACTGGTTGGCTTCCCTTTCCCCAAGCTATATAAGCTATTTTATAAGTTGTTTCAGTTGCATTATTTCCAGGTCTGATTGCTGCTTGAAAGACCTGTTTTTGCTTTTGCTTTCATCTTTTAATTTCTGCAGTATGACCTTTTTATACCTCTCCCTTTAATTTAAAATATTTGTGGTCCTTATGAGTGTTTTAATGCTAGTGAGAATTGAACTAATTTAATGTTGATACTGCAAACAAGACTGGGAAATGTAGGTGCCAGATTTTTAACCCTTCAAACACAGAGAATAGCTTCTCCACTATTCAGCATCGACATTTGATGTGATTTGACATATGATAATTAAATATATTCAATTCAGTCATAACAAAGAGTTAGTCATTCTCATTTGTTTTAGTTTGTCATTTTGATGAAATACATCAAAATGTATTATTATAGCATGCAACAAGTACAAATATAATGCAGATGAAATACATCAAAATGTATTGTTATAGCATGGAACAAGTACAAATATAATGCAGATCAAAATAATAAACTAATTGTTTACACTTTTAAGAGCCATATGGGATTTTTTATTATATAAAAATTTTTCTTCCTCAGGTAGAAAAGAGTTGCTTGGTCAAGCCATCTCCATAAACAGCTTCCTTGTGGATCCTCATTCTTTCACTTATATATTGTTCCTGGATTTACTTATTTATTGGTGTTTGTCTATAGTAGTTCCTATTAGTCATTTTGTTTTTATTGTTATATTTTATATGCATTCTATCATTTTATTTTTGGCCATTCTGTATGTTTACTGTGTCTGTTAATAGGAAAATTATTTAAAATAGTGTGTGATATATAAAATAAGACACTGTGTTTGACATTATGTAGTAATTTAATTTTTACTATAGGTATGGAGTGATGTTTTCCAAGGGCTTTAGACATTTTATATTTTGGTTGGGGTATGGATTGTTTATTTTCAGATATCTGCACAATATTTATGTTGACATTGAATTAGAAATGCAGAGATTATCAAAGCGGGCATCACTATGAGCATGTTGCTTTAGAATCCTCACAATAAAGGTAATATCTAGTTTTCACTAACAAGCTGAACACAAGAAATCTGGATTCTACCTAATTTTTTCTTGAGTACCATTTATGTGTATATGTGCATAAGAAGACTAGGTCTTCCCTGCAATTTTTCATTAGCCACAAAGATAGAATTGCATAGAAAAAGAAAATTATACACAGAGTACGATCACATAGATAGCAAGGCTGATTTCTTTTCAGACATTTCTGTGGCCCCATTTATAGGACACACGTTGCATGATAAACTTGAGGAAGAACGAAGAGCTTTATGATAAAATACATGTATCTTTGCAACAATTTATTCTTCACTTTTGGTTCCGATTAACCAACCTAAATCTTAATAGCAACAAATAAATGACATGTTAGACCCCCTTTCTAAAGAAACCTTTGCCACTGTTTGGAAAATACAATTTAAAAATATTTTCTCAAGAGTTTATATATCCTTGTCCTTTAATCTCGAGTGATCAAAATACTCAAAGGGTTGCATGAACATTTGACAAAAATAATGACAGCATGTTAACAAGAAAGGCACATTTTTGTAATGAACAGATGAATACAGGTTTTTATCACCAGTTTAAAAGAAAATAGCACATCTTAACATAATTTTCAACTCTGACCCGTTTTAATATTGCCCTGTTAAGAAAAGCTTGAAACATTATAATTAGTTACAGCTATTTTTTTTCCATCTCCCATTTCCTCTAATATATCCAAACTCCTTGTGATACTGTAGACAAAACAGCCATCTGGAGTTAGAAATCCTGATTTCAAAATGTGACACTGCCTCTCCGATGACCTTGGAAAAAAGTCACTTACTTTTTCCCCAGTCTCATTTCAAAGAACCATCATAAACTTTAAATGACATAATTTCTGTGAAATTATGCATCTGCCACATCTTACAAGTGGGATCCATTTTTGAACTTCTATGGTCAGTAACTGGGCCAACTGGAAATGGGTTAACAATTTCAATAGGTATTTAATGCAAATAATGAGATAAGATTATTGGGATTATTAACTTCATGCCATGAAAGAGATACAGGAATTGTACACAATGTTTGATGAATTAGGTTAAATAGCTAAGTAATCCTTGAAAGTGCCACAAGGGATTGGTCACATCTGACTCTCACCTGCTAAAAATAAAATGTAATTTCTTTAAATCTGGCCCAATCTTCCAGGGAGTGCGAAGGAGTAAAATACTTTCTCAAAACAAGTTCTTCATACTTGAGAGGTAAATTGCCTATCCTGAGGCACAACGAGGAACTAATATACCTGAGAAAAGGTAATTTCTCAGGGAGTCTCTTCCAGAAGAATTGGCTAAGCTATAAAATATTTTATGCACCCAATCTTTCAGAAAATCAAGTTCAGTCAAGACAAAATTCATTTTATATTTTCCTTCAAAACTTAAAGTATGATTGTACTTATAAATATGTGGCTAAAGAGTATATTTATTCATAAATTGACCATGTCTGGACACCACGTTCAAAGCATAGGGGCAATCACAGTTTATATAAACTCGAGTCTTAATGTTTTTCTCACGTGCCTTCAATGTTGTCATGTCATGTTGGGCGAGCCCAGTGGACGACAGGCTACATGACAGATACACTCGGGCCCTATCACAGTGGTCACAGCTGCCTTCCCGTAGCACGGGAGTAGTCACTGTGGAATACAGTTTGCTTTCAGTTCTGCTGTTTTCATTTAAAAAATTTAATTACCACAATCCTTCATGCTCTCTTTCCAACTAGGGCCTGGCAAAATGTCTCCTTCCAAGAAGGACGGCAAGAAGAAGAGGGGCCAGTCTGCCATCAACTAAGTGGTGACTGAGAAAACACATTCGCAAGTGCACCCGTGGAGGGGACATCAAGAAGCGTGCCCCTCGGGCACTCAGAGAGATCCAGAAACTTGCCATGAAGAGATGGGGACTCCAGATGTGTGCACTGATACCTGGCTCACAAAGCTGTCTGGGTCAAAGGCATAAGGAAGGCCCCATACCGTATCTGTGTGCAGCTGTCCAGAAAACGTAATGAAGAGTCACCAAACAAACTCTATGCTTTGGTTCCCTATGTACCTGTTACCATTTTCAAAAATCTACAGTCATCAGGGATGAGAACTAACTAGTGATTGTCGGGTACATCAAATAAAGTTGTAAAACCAAAAACATTTTTAATTATATACATTTAAGGTATGCTGTACAACATGATGTTTCATATAGTGTGTGTGTGTATATATATATATATAAGTTAGAGAGATATCGATAAATGATCATAAAAGGGTTACTACAGTGAAGCATATCAATATAGCCATCTTCTCACATCGTTACCCATTTTTTGTGTTTAGCAAAACCAGCTAAAATCTACTCAATTACAAAAGTTCTTGAACACAGTATAATAGTACTAACTATAGTTCTCATGAAATATTTGCTTGCCAGGCAGATTCAGCCTACATATGTACTACTTTTTAGCCTTTGACTTTATTCTCCCCAGTTCCTTCCCATCAGCCCTGTCCCGGGTATCCACTGTTTCTTTCTCTGTCTTGGTACACTTGCCTTTTAAAATTTTTAGGTTGCCACATATACATGAAATTTTGCAATGTATTTCTTTATGTTAGACTTATTTCACTTAGGATAATGTCCTCCAGGCTAATCCATATTATGGCAAATGACAAGATCACATTCCTAATTAAGGCCATATATATGATGGTGTGGCATATGCGCGCACACACACCCCAGGTATATAAAGCCATGGTATCTCTCTCTCTCTCTCTCTCTATATATATATATATATATATACATATATATATATATATATATATATATATGTATGTCGTATATATGTATATCATATATATATATAGCCAGAATATTAAAAAAATAAGCTTGTCTCTGTTGACAAATAAATGGATAAAGAAGATATATATTGGTATATATATATATGTACATACATATGTATATATATTATGCATCTTCTGTGAAGAACAGCTAATGATATATAATTGAAAAGGTTGCTATAATACATGCAAAATCTATTCTCTCAATACCTAACATCCAGCTGTTAGTAGTAGACAATGACAGCAAGGTCATTTATCCCTCACCTAACTTTTAGATTCTGGTTTGCCATTCAAAAAGTACATGGATCTGCCCTATGCCTAGTAACCTGCCTCACAGCTCTACCGTATATTCCACCCAGTAAATAAAATAGGGATGCCCAAGGATGGAAAAAGGGAGGGCAAGAATTAAATAAACTTTGAAGATATGTTGGTGTTAATAATGTAACTGATACTCATATTTCAATTCTTTAATGAATAAAACAAAAAAAATTAAATGGAAAATAAATGTTGTCATTTCTCAAATATCTGAAAGAGAACATTGATATATCCTAAGCTCCTTAGAAACATAAAAACTCTGTCTTTTAAGAACTTAATATAAAAATAGAGATAGAGATAAGGACTGAGGTAGGAGTACACACACACATGTGCACATACATACATACATGATATGTAAAAGGAAACTAGATAACTAAGATTTTCATCAACTGTGAACATACAACATAGACAAAATGGTATCTTCCCATACAACTTTTACCTTGCTGTATTCTGTTCATTATGTTGCCATTTTTTGTATGACTTCTAAGGAACAGAAGTTTCATTTTCATCTGTTCTACACCACTGCCCTGACTACTCTCTAAACAGACTGACATAATAACTACATAGATTCCAGGCAAATATTCTGCCACTATTATGGAATCACAAAAGCTTGTGAATAAAATCTCAGTGGTTTATGTTCATTACTATTGACTTCAAATCTTCAGAGCTTTGGTTTGGGGGCTAGGAGTTGCTAGTTTATTTCCTAATGGCTATTCTGTCCTTTTCTTAATAGAAGGAAATGTCTAGCTGGACAAGGGTAAACTGTAGTTCCTGTTTCTATTTCATCTATTTATTTTTGTGTGACTAATTGTGGACCTGTTGAAGAGCTATAACCAACATCATGTTTAGTTTCTTAGAGGTATGGGTATTTTTATCTTTCATGCTAGGAAGAATAGTCATCTAATATTGAGCTATAAAGATTCATACAAAGGAAAGTAACAATTTAGAAGAGATAGAGAACAAAGATTACTATATCCTGGATCCCTGGATGACCAGGTGCAGCAAAGCCATAATTTCGCCTGTTCTTCATACTTATAGATTGATATCTCTGAGTTATACAAACTTGATTTAAATCAGTTACTTTTGCTTATAGCTGTACGTGCAACAGAACCTGTATTCACCTACTAAATGATACACCATTTTTATGTCTTCTTTATTAATTATTAAAACATGCAGTTAGTCAACTTATAGGAAGTGTAAAATGAGAGAATAAAATATGGGTTTTACAGGCTTCTGAAACCAACTGTCCTATTATCGTAAATACAGAACATAAAATAACATATTATAACCATTCTATGGTGTATTCAGCAATATCAACAATATTGAAACTCTACAAGATAAACCATTTGGTTTAGTGAACAGATAAATGGTAGGACGTTTTTATGAGAGAGAGAGAGAAGGGGGAGAGTTTGTAGCTATAGAGATTGAAAGACACATAACAATAAAATGTAATAAATCGGGTTTTGATTTCAGCAAACCATTATGAAGCTTATCTGACTTAGTAGGGGAAATTTAAATAATTACTAAGTAACAACAAATTATTGGGGTTTTTTAGAGTTCATAATAGCAGAGTGGATCCTCCAAAACCCCAGTTTAGACTGCATGGGTCTTTTTATATGTGGATTTTCTTCTGCTCTGAGACACTAATTCCAATTCCTCTCTTCCTCCTCCTCTTCAGCCTACTCAATCTGAAGATAAAGAGGATGATGTCCTTTACATGCATAATGAACCTCTTACACTAAATGAATACCAAATATGTATTTTTCTTGCTTATGATTTTCTTAATAACAATTTTTCTTACCTGTATAACTTTATTATAAGAATATTATATAAGGCTCGGCACCTGTGGCTCAAGCAGCTAAGGCACTAGCCACAGACACCTGAACTGGAGGGTTCGAATCCAGCCTGGGCCCGCCAAACAACAATGACAGACAAAACCAAAAATAGCCAGGCATTGTGGAGGGCATCTACGGTCTCAGCTACTTGGAAGGTGAAGGCAGGAGAATCGCTTGAGCCCAGGAGTTGGAAGTTGCTGTGAGCTGTGATGCCAAGGGACTCTACCCAGGGTGACGGCTTGAGGCTCTGTCTCAAAAAAAAAAAAAAAAAAAAAGAATATTACATAAAATAAATATAGCACAAAATATGTGTTAAGTGACTTTATACTTTATATTATCAGTAAAGCTTCTGGTCAATGGTAGACTGTTAGTAGTTAAGATTTTGGGAAGTTAAAAATTATTTACAAATTTTGGACTGCATGGAAGTTTGGCCCCCTACCTCCCACAATGTTCAAGGGTCAACTGTATTACAATTTTGCTAAAGCAAAGTCTATATGTTTTACAGATGCGGTGTGAAATTTTAAGATGAAGTTATATGATTGTGGGATGCTTCAAAATAATACCGAAAAAGTGAAAGGTGAGATTTTATGGAGGTAAAAATAGAGCAACATTTTTCAAAAATGAGAAGTTCTGAAGCTGAGTAATAACAATATAAGAGATTAACTGTAAGTATTTTAACTTATACTTTTGCACAAGTCTGAATCTGTCTATAGTTAAAAGTTTTAAAATGACATAAATGCTTTGGTGTAAGATTCCTAGAATTCCAGTCTTACTTCAATCTCTTATAAGCTGGATAACCTTGGACAAATTGACTTCCTCTTTATATTTTATTATATATCAATGAAATAGGAAAAATATTTCCCATATAATTGTTATTAAAAATATATTAGCTCATATTTTTAAAGTACTTAACATATTAAGAATCAATAAATTTTCACTCTGATTTGCATTTACTTAGTTTATTGATAGGTGTTTTGTGAGAAGGTTAGTCAGCTCAATATCATTTATAAGATTTTTTATGGAAAAAATGGTAACAAACTCAAACACAAATTAATTTGAGGGATATAGCCTATTTATCACTTCGAAACTGCTACAATTTTAGTAAGCAGAAATAAATGCTTTACATTTTTTCAATATAAATTGAAACACTGATAGACTGAAAGTTCTTCGATTATCTCAAGGCAAAAATAAATAAGTCCCTTAGCAGAGAGATTTTTTTTTAAACTTAAATGATGATTCAATAAAAATCTACTGATGTGAATATTTTAGCAGGAAAGCGATGCAAATAAATTCATGTAGCATGGACGTCTGAGGGATTTGGATTTAAATAAAGTAAATGCACCTGACAGTCCCCTCTTCCTTTTTGTGTGTGTTTATTGATTTGATATATAGAATCCCCAGATTCTATTAATTGTCCAAAATGGAACAATTAAGGCTGTCACAGGCCTGTGGACAAAGTGTTCACTGATATACATTTTGTAAATTCACATTTAATAACTATGTGTGGGCGAGTTTCCTTTATATTTGATAAGCATAAAAAAGCAATGAAAACTTTGGTCTTATTCTCCTTTTATTAAAATTTTTGATAACCTGTTATAATATTATAAGTGCAAGATTTCCAATAAACTCTTTATGTTCACCTGTAGTAAAGACTTTTAAAATCTTTCCATGTGTAATTTCTCAAAAGAATTTAATCCTGGAAATCTCTCTGCAATGTGTTCTCCATATAATTTTGATGTGATCACCTAATTGTTTTCTGCCACCTGCTACTCCTTCTTGTGCAGTTTCTTTGTTCTGCTCTTTTTAATGCCATAATATTTAAGTGATGATATTTCCTGTACGATCCACTCTCTGGTTCTCCTGTGTTCCTTCTCTAGAGTAGCTGCCTGGGAAACACAATCATAGTGGATACATTTAATTAACATCAAATACATACACTATGATCTTTTATCCTTATCTTATCAAGACTATTTTTCAATATTCAAAATCACATATTCAAGCATAATTCCCCCAAACAAAGCATAAAGTTCTCACTAACACTTGCACTTCCGAATTCACTTCTCCTTCCTGTGAAAAAGCCCATCTCTCCATTTAGTTGCTCCAGCAAGAAGATGAGAACATGGATAATTTGGGCTTCTTGACTCCCATTAGTTTTCCTATCTAAGCACTAATAGATAACTTGCCATGTATTTCATATTAGTCTCTTTTCTATATTGTCCAGATTTCATTTCAGGCCCCCATACCCTCCTACTGGGGTTCAATACCTTCACAGCTATTTTGTTTCCCGAATTTATTCTTTTTTTTTTTTTTATTGAATCATAGCTGTGTACATTAGTTCAACCATGAATTTATTCTTACCCTCTTTCAACTTGGTTTCTACTGCTCTGCTGCAGTGGTTTTTCGTAAGTGAAGACCCACTACTTCTTTGTCTTACTGTATTTTTATGTCTCCTGATTACTTTCCAGACATAATTAAAATTTTTAATATTATATCCAATAACTTACTAATCAAGTTTCATAATTTTTCTCAGTGTCATGAAACCCACCGAACTCATTTGTCCTCCTCTGAATGTACTCAGCCTTTTTTATGATTCCCTGACTTTGTTCATATCATTCAGTTATCTGGACCACCCCCTTTCTTCTTCTCTTTGAAACAACTACATTTTTTGACATTATAAAAAAATGGAGGTTATTCAGAATAACATCAAAAACATAAATAGATAATATGAATAGATAAATTTATAGGGTATAAGATTTATACACCAAAGATTACAAGGCATTGTTGAAAGACACTGAAGCCTTAAATAAAAGGAAAAGCATTTGATATTCCTGGAGTGGAACATTCAGTATTATTAAGATGGAAGACAACCATGTTTTTACTGAAAGTAAAATCCACCAACAATCTCCCTTTGAAGGATGTGCTAATATCCACCAGATACCAGAGTTCACTGCCATGTTTTCCTTCTCTGCCCCCTTACAACTTGATACTGCATGATACACACATGATATTCATTGTAATTATTGACTTTCTTCTGATTGCCCACATAAAACTAGAGATTTATAGAAGAAAATATCTTGCTTATTTTTCTTAAAAAGTACTTAATGTAGACTAAAGCCTAGTCATGGCTCTAAATTTCTTATGATATGGTTGCTAGAAAGAAATTTCCCACTGTTAAGATAATTCATAAATGCTGTAATATTCAAATGAATGCATATCATCCCATGGTTGCAAATTTTATTGAATCACATTCATTAATGTGTTTGTTTCTTTTAAAAAATTTTGATGTTATTAGCTATAGAAATTATTTATAGATAATGAACTTCATTTTACTCTATTTGGGCAGAACTTATTGTAGAAATGGATTGATTTTTTTTTTAGATTTTTTTCCCTGTAAACATGAATAGAGTAAATATTCCTTATTTCTTAATAGGAGAGCTCAAGTAACTGAGTTTTGTTCATGTGACAAGTGTAGATATTTAGCACTAATGATCTATTCTCATTCCTCCTCCATAGAAGACTCAGGAGAAGATTCTAAGCCCCAAAGGGAAATTCCATCATATTCAAACTTTTAGATCTCATTATATTCAAACTCTTAGGTCTTCCCAAAGGAAAAGTTCTAATATATTCAACCTCTTAGGGTGGTTGCTTGTAGAGGAGCTAAATTAGAGTAATAATGTATCATGTTAATTCAATGACATTGGGAATGTTTGTTGCATTAACATATTTTGAATAATATTAATGCAACATTCGATTACTAATATGACCCAAAACAAACAGAATCATATACCACACCACATAGTAAATGACTATGACAGACAATGATTTAAATGTCAGACCATGTGTCCACTGATATTCTTAAAGGCAGAGAAGAAAACAAAATGTTAGAGTGTGTATTCTTTATTTTTAGGTATGCATAACACAGTGTAATTTGACAGAGTTGAGTTAAAAAACTGGCCAACATAAGTGGAAGTGAGTAAAGAATTACATAGAATGAAGCATCTTGAAGGATTGGAAAACTGATTGCTTATAGACTCCAAGAATGACATAAGATTCAAAATTATTTGAGTCATAAATACTTAAGATTCAGTGTTGGATCAAAGATCAGATTAAGGATGTAGCCTTTCCAATCAAACCTACCTTAGCTACCGTCCAGATAACCCATAGATAAATCATATAACCTCAATATATATCCTCTAAGTACAAAAACATGTAGTGAAGTGAATGTTAACAAGCAAAGCAATAAATCAGCCTCAAAAATTCATTCTAAGGGCAAAAAGAAAATCCTTTAGCCCTTTAGAAAATTTGATAGCTAGCACATTAAATTGATTAGAAACAGTCAATTCTAGCACATACTAAGACTATGAGTTAGATGGTGCTATCTAAGGAACCACAAGGCCACTCCCAGGAAAGTCTTTATTTACCTGAAAAACAATCGTGGGGCTCTGAATTTGCCCAAGCAGGGAACACTCTGACAATGCAGCGTAGAAGAACTTTGCCTTTGAAAAATTTACTGCACAAGCCTTATTTCTGAAGGACCCAAATAGAATAGTACCCAAGGGCAAAGTTACAAGTTTCGGAGAACCATGAACAGAGAAGTTCCCAGCAGAGAGCAGTATCATTTTTTTTTGTTTGAATTTTTATTTCTAACTGAAAAATAAGAACTGTATGTATTTATAGGATACCATGAATGTTTTGCTATATGTGTATGTGTATATATATATATATATATTTTTTTTTTTCCAGTTTTGGCTGGGGCTGCTTTGGAACCCACCGCCTCCAGCATAGGGGACTGGCGTCTTACTCCTTAAGCCACAGGCGCCATGTTCATGTGTATATATATACATATACATATATATGTATATATATACATTTTTTAAATAATTTTATTAAATCATAATTGTGTACATTGGTGCAATCATGTGGCACAATGTGCTTACTTCATATACAAACAGAAATATTTTGATCGTACTGTGAGAGATAGCCTTCATGACATTTTCTTAATCACTATATGAAGACATCGATAATCTACATTTAATAAGTTTTACCAGTACTCTGCTAAGATGCACTATAGGTGTGATCCCACTAATTGCCCTCCCTATGCCCCTCCTCCCGTGTCCCCTCCCCACCCTTTCCCTTTTCCCTGTATTCTTGTGCTATAATTGGGTTTTAGCCTTCATATGAGAGCTATAAATTAGCTTCATATTAGGGCTGAGTACATTGGATACTTTTTCTTCCATTCTTGAGATACTTTGCTAAGAAGAATATGTTCCAG
>CAUYON010176428.1:0-24406 GCA_963573935.1 Arctocebus calabarensis
GCCTCCCTAGTAGCTGGGACTACAGGCGCCCGCCACAGCGCCTGGCTATTTTTTTGTTTTGCAGTTCGGCCGAGGCCGGGCTTGAACCCGCCACCTTCGGTATATGGGGCTGGCGCCCTACTCGCTGAGCCACAGGAGCCGCCCTTTTTCTACTCTTCTTAACAAGCATCGTAAAAAGGAGTAGAATTAAGGCTGAGAAGGAAAGGTAGGTAACGGAATCGTCTGCAGGAAGCCACCATAGACTGAATGATGGATTTAAAGGGTCTAAAGGAAAGAGGAATTAAATGTGACTCCTTAGCTTTTGGCTTGAGCAACTATATAGATTCCGGTGCCATTGACTTGAAGTTAGGAAGACAGAGGTTGTAACAGATTTGAGTAGGTACAATCATGTTAGATTTGAGATGCTTATTAGGCATTCAAATGGAGAGGGCAAGTATGCAGATGGGTAGATGAGCTTGGAACTTCAGATCAGGGCTAAGGTTACAATTTGGGACTCTTCAGCTTATAGATAGTACTTAAAGACACAGGACTAGGTGAGTTCATCCAGATAAATGTATAAAGAATGTCCAAGACCAAACCCTGAGGTACTCTTACTTTTTGAGGTTGTATATAGAAGGAAGAGGCTACCAAGCTGATTGGAGAACTAAGGGGAAATCAACTGTGGTATCCAGAGCTGGTTGTGGCATATGCTAGGAGTACCATTGACACAGACTCCAGGTGATGGCCCTGGTGACAGTAGATTGTCTTTTAGAGAGTAGATTTGTTTACGAAGTGTTCCTCTGGAGATAATCAGTATTTACTTTTATTACTTTGATTAATTTTGCCAATTTAAAGATATAAAATGATGCATAATAGCTATTTTTATTTGCATTTGTAAAATAAACTAACTACTAGTTTGGTATTTGTCTCTTTTGTTTGTTTCTTTTTGAGATGGAGTATCTCTCTGTCCCCCACGCTACAGTGCCATGGCCTCAGCCTAGATCACAGCAACCTCAAACTCCTGGGTTCAAGTGATCCTCCTGCTTCAGCCTCCCCAGTTTCAGACGCTCTCCACCACACCCAGCTATTTTATTTTTCTGTTTTTAGTAGAGATAGGGGTCTCACTCTTGCTCAGGCTTTTTTTGTTCTTGTTGTTGTTGGGACAGAGTCTCACTATGTTGCCCTTGGTAGAGTGCAACACAGCTAACAGCAACCTCAAACTCTTGGGCTTAAGTGATTTTCTTGCCTCAGCCTCCAAAGTAGCTGGAACTACAGGCACCCGCCACAATGCCCCACTATTTTTGTTGTTGTTGTCATTGTTGTTTAGTAAGCCTGGGCCAGGTTTGAACCCACCAGCCCTGGTACATGTGACCAGACCCTAACTACTGAGCTACAGGTGCCTTCCCACTTAGGCTGGTTTTGAACTCCGACCTCAAGAGATCCTCTTAAAAAAAAAAAAAAAAAAAAAAAAGAGATCCTCTTATCTCAGTCCCCCAGAGTGCTAGGATGACCAGTGCAAGCCACTGCACTGGGCCTTGTCTCTTGTTATATGAGCATTCTGTTAATATGTTTGAGACTGGTTGTCATTGATGCTCATTGTTCATTTTTGTCTTAGTTGACTATTGTTTTCCTCTCCCTTGGAAATGTTTTTGGCTTTAAGTAATTTGATCACAGCAAGAAAGTGTTATTTTTGCTTACAAATCAGGAGTCTTGCCAGGTGAGGTGAACCACACCTGTAATCCCAGCACTTGGGAGGCTGAGACAGGTAGATTGCCTAAGCTCAAAGGTTCGAAACCAGCCCAACCCAGAATGAGACCTCATCTCTAAAAATAGCCAGACATTGTGGCTGGCGCCTGTAGTCCCAACTACTTGGGAGATTGAGGCAAGAAATTTGCTTAAGCTCAGGAGTTTGAGGTTGCTGTGAGCTATGACACCACAGCACTCTACCAAGGGTAACAAAGTGAGACTCTGTCTCAAAAAAAAAAAAATCCAAACAAACAAGAAACAAAACAGTAGTCTAAAGGTAGACAGTCTACAATTCTGTAATTCCACCAAGGATGCAGACACTTTTAGATTTTGTTTTTTTTTTTTTGACCCAGAGTCTTATTCTATCATCTTGGGTTAGAGTGCTGTGGCAGTAACTGGGACTACAGGCGCCTAGCATAATGCCCCATTAGTTTGTTTTTTTTTTTTTTAGTAGAGATGGGCTCTCGCTCTTGCTCAGTTTGGTCTGGAACTGCTAAGCTTGGGCAATCTACCTGCCTCGGTCTCCTAGAGTGCTAGGATTACAGGTGTGAGCCCCAGCACCCATCCGAGCCACTACATGGTCAGCCACACCAAGGTGCAAGGGAGGCTGAGGTAACTTTTTTGTTTTCATTCATTTATCACTGATTCAATTGTACTTAAACATTTAGCAAGATGTTCCACATCAACTACATTCTAGCTTCCTTTAAATTTTTTGTTGGGGGGTGGCACCTGTGGCTCAAAAGAGTAAGGCACTGACCCCATATTCCGGAGGTGGTGGGTTCAAACCTGGCCCCAGCCAAAAACTGCAAAAAAAAAAAAAATTTTTTTTTTGTTGACCAGGCACTGTGGCTCATGCCTGCAATCCTAGCATTCTGGGAATCTGAGGCAGGTAGTTCGCCTGAGCTTAAGAGTTTGAGACCAGCCTGAGCAAGAATGAGACCCCATTTCTACTAGAAATAGAAAAATTAGCCAGGCATACTGGCAGGCACCACTCCTAACTACTTAGGAGGCTAAGGCAGGAGAATTGCTTAAACTCAGGAGTTTCAGGTTGCTGTGTTCTGGGCTGACACTACGGCACCCTAGCCTGAGCAAACAGAGTGAGACAGTGTCTCAAAAAATGTTATTTTGGGCTCGGTGCCTGTGGCTCAGCGGGCTAAGGCGCCAGCCACGTACACCTAAGCTGGCGGGTTCGAATCCAGCCTGGGCCCGCCAAACAACAATGATGGCTGCAACCAAAAACAAAAATGGCTGGGCGTTGTGGCGGGCGCCTGCGGTCCCGGCTACTTGGGAGGCGGAGGCAGGAGACTCCCTTGAACCCAGGAATTGGAGGTTGCTGTGAGCTGTGATGCCATGGCACTCTACCCAGGGTGACAGCTTGAGGCTCTGTCTCAAAAAAAAAAAAATTTTTATTTTGGTTTAATCAATTGTAAAGTTTATTCTTTCTATTGCATAGTTTAATGAATTTTTTTTATAAAACCTAAATAAAGGCAACTATTTTCAACTGTGAATACTCCACTCCCTTACAATTGCTTCATAATCTCATTAATGGAAAAGGACAATTATTTGACACAAGAGAGTAGTTTGCAAAATGAGAGATTCTTTAGCCAATACATGTCCAGGCTTCATAAGATGAGATGGAATGAAGTTATAGTGAGAAAGGTCCCCTGGAGTGAAGGGGGCACTTTGTATCTTAAGAATATATGAACTTGGGCAGTGCCTGTGGCTCATGGAGTAGGGCACCGGCCTCATATCGGGGGTGGGGGACTGGGTTCAAACCCCGCCCCGGCCAAAAACTGCAAAAATAAAGTAAAATAAAATAAGATCTTAATCACTAGGTTTTTGCCCTGCTCAACTACCATCTCTCTGTGCATTTCTTCTTAGACAATGGTGAGGCCAGGATCCCAGCAATGATCAGGTGGTGGTGGTGGTTTAATGACATACTTGGTGTGTCTTCATTGGGGTGAGGCTTCAAACAGATAGATGGTATAGCAAACAGTGCATGTACTTTTTTTTTTTTTTTTTGAGACCGAGTCTCACTATGTCGCCCTTGGTAGAGTGCCATGGTTTCACAACTCACAACAGTCTCAAACTCTTGGGGTTAAGCGATTCTCTTGTCTCAGCCTCCCAGTAGCTGGGACTATAGACTATCACCACACACCCGCCAATTTTTTTGTTATTGCTGTCATTGTTGTTTAGCAGGCCCTGGCCAGGTTTGAACCTACCAGCCCTGTACATGTGGCTGGTGTCCTAACCCTGAGCAACGGGCGTCAAGCCTACATGTACATTTTTTTTTTTTTTTTTTTGAGACAGAGCCTCAAGCTGTCAACCTGGATAGAGTGCTGTGGCATCACAGCTCACAGCAACCTCCAATTCCTGGTCTCAAGTGAGTCTCCTGCCTCTGCCTCCCAAGTAGCTGGGACTACAGGCGCCCGCCACAACTCCTGGCCATTTTTTTTTGGTTGCAGCCGTCAGGGTTGTTTGGCGGGCCCGGGCTGGATTCGAACCCGCCAACTCAGGTGTACGTGGCTGGCGCCTTAGCCCACTGAGCCACAGGCGCTGAGCCTACATGTACTTTTTTTTTTTTTTTTTTTGAGACAGAGCCTCAAGCTGTCACCCTGGATAGAGTGCTATGGCATCACAGCTCACAGCAACCTCCAATTCCTGGGCTCAAGCGAGTCTCTTGCCTCCGCCTCCCAAGTTGCTGGGACCACAGGCGCCCGCCACAATGCCTGGCCATTTTTTGGTTGCAGGCGTCATTGTTGTTTGGCGGGCCCGGGGGCTGGATTCGAACCCGCCAGCTCAGGTGTACGTGGCTGGCGCCTTAACCCGTTGAGCCACAGGCGCCGAGCCTACATGTACATTTTTATTAATCATTCCCATTTTTCACATGTCTAAGTGATAGATGATATGATAATGAACAGGTAAGTGACTGAATATCAGTATTACATTTATTACAAAAGGTTTGGCATGCTCTCAAACTGTGAATATATCATTTGTAGCATTTATTGAATACCTAATACTAGATGTTTACTGTACACCATCTCATTTAATCTTGAGAACCACCTTGTGACCTGGTGTGCTGCATTTTCTCTGGTTCAGAGATAGGCGATCAGGCCTTGACACTCCACTGCAAATTTTAGGTAGGATGTGTTGAGATAAGACTCACATTTGTAGATTTGCTTGGTTTTCATCTGTACTCATTAATGAGAAAAGAACAAGGGTAAAACAAATAGAAAACAAGGTCAACACACCTTGCTTACTTAAGTTGAGATTTTGCCACCGATAGGTCTGCTTTTTCTTAAAAACCGTCTCAAACGGATCTAACTTAACATTGGTAGATTCTACTAGCACCTTAGTGTCTCTTCCACATTTTAGTGTTATGTATATAATTTTCTTATTGACTTAATTCATGTTTATATATATTTTTTTTCAGTTAACATTTCATGTATATTTTTCTCCATAACTCCGCCACTAAAAGGAGCTCTATAACTTGGGTTTTACTTTTTTATCCTGTCTGGGCTTCATTTTCTTCCTCTGTAAAATGAGGCAGTTGGGCTATTAAATGATTTCCTCAAATCTTCCAGCTTTCATATTCTGTGACAGTATCTACATTTGACAAGGGGAATAATGGAAATATAGCACAAATGACAAAGGAGTCTTCCTTGGAGGACAAGTTTACTCCAAAACATAGATGCTGCTTAATGGGCCATAACTTTCCTGTTGTTCATGAGTCAGCATGAAAAATACCTCCAGAGAAGGCTAAGTAGGTCAGATTTATCTAAGAAGACAGCTGTGTAATCCTGTATCCCTCTCCAAGCCCCTGGCACTGCAGATATACGCTGCTGGCTTTTTGAACAACAGTCAAAAAGCATTACCCACTTTGTAAAGTCTACAAAGCCCACAACTTGAAAAATCAAGCTAGCCTTAAAATGCTAAGCAAAAGAACAAATTATAGTAGTAAATCCTATATGGCCCACAGCAACATTAGTCTATCTTTTAAGTCATGTCCATTGATGTTGTGATACTTAGTGTGGGAAAGACTTTATTAGTAAAAAAAGGGAAATAATTTAAAAGTCAGTAAAAAAGTTTTGCACCATGACATTTTGTTAAACATGTATAATAAAACCTGCTAGGCTGTCAATGTTTGCTTGCTCTCCTTTATAAGCACAGGCAGGAGAGAACTTAAACTTACAATTTGTAAATAAATAGGCCCAGGAGAGGACTTAAGATTCAGAAATAAACTTTGAAGGTGCAGTTACTATGTAAGTGGGCTGTGCAAGTATTCTTGTCATTAAAGGATCCTTAAGACAGTGGGGGACCTTCAGAGTCAAGGGAGGACTGGAATGAGCACAAAAAAGGGGACACTGGGATGGGACTGGGGATCTTCGCTAAAAAAGGAAGATGTTGGTAAGGAAAACAGAAGGAAAGTAAGGAACTGAGAATACTGGAGGTGTTCAAGCTGGATAATGCAAAGTGCTTTTTTCCCCATGTCAATTTATATTTATGCTAATCTTCTTAAATGTTAAGTCTGTCTAAGCAATTAGGTTATTTAAACTTGTTTAGAGTTACATCTAGAGACAGTGTGAGACTGGGTTCACAGTGCTGTATTGTCTTTAGAAGAGAGATCCATAATTTGTTTTGTCCTTCTCTGGCATTGGCCCAGCTCTGTGACCACCGACCACCGCTTTTCCATAGTCTAGACTGTAAGGCACCAGAAGCAATTAAACAAAGGATCAATGTAAATAGACAGGTGTGCCCATCACTTCCCCTCTTTATACTATATAGCTCATATTCTCTGAATTTCATACAAGTTGCCCTAGAAGCAGTAAATTAACTAAAAAAATTCTTAAGACTGCCAATACTTCCAAGTTATGCAAATTGATTCCCGAATAAGCCCTCGTCCGTGGCATCACTGGCAAAGGCAAGATGTTAACTTAAATGAGATCTTAGATTTTAGACTTTCTGGTTATAGGCATGAAAACATGGGGTTTGAAAATTTATTTCCAAGTACGACTTCTATTATCTTTCTGTTAGGATAATAGACCGACCATGCCCTCAGCCCCAACCATGTTTCAGAAGAAGCTGGCTGAATTTTGCATCATTGATTCCAAAAGGGGAGTATGTGCAGGGTCTCTGAATCTATAACTCCTGGGAAGACGCTTCCCCACCTGCCACAACCTGGACCAAGTCCACGACGGGTGCCTGGCGCACCACCGCCACGCGGCGCTGAGGTCAGCCTCTTGGGTCTTGGGAGAGCTCTTTTTATTCTAAATTACAGACTTTGCAGCCACCGGATATCCTCACTGCATAACTGGCAGTAGCCATGTGGCTGCACTCGCGTTTCCTGACAACCATTGCATTATTTCCACTAATATCCTGTGTCTAAGGCCTCCTATCTCCACCGCCGCCCCATACCGCGTGGGTTATCTCTCTACTGTGAGTGGGGTCCCCGAACAGAGCGGAAACCGCCCGAAAGTTCATGAAAACACCCCTGGCAAAAGCCGGCTGCCAGTCCCTCCGGGCGACTGAGCCGAGGAAAGCGGTCGGACACCGCAGAGCGGGCGCCGCGGGCGGGACGCGGCCATGTGCTCCGCGCCAGGGGCGGGGCGCTGCGACCGCCGCGTTCGCATTGTCCACGTTCCCCGCACCCCGCCGCGTTCCGTCCCCCCCCTATCTGTGGCGCACACGCGCCCAGAGCGAGCGGCGCGCCCCTGGCTGGAGCTGCAGCGGCAGCAGCTGCGGCGGCGGCGGGGGCGGCGCGGGGCGGGGCGGGGCGGCGCGGGGGCGGGCCCGGGGCGAGGCGGCCGGGGCGCCAGCGAGCGAGCGAGCGGCGAGCGCCGCGAGCACCGAGAGGAACGCGAGCACCAGCATGGCGGGGCTCCGACGGCCGCTGCCCGGCTGCTACTGCCGTACCGCCGCGGCTGTGAACCTCCTGCTGGGCGTCTTCCAGGTTCTGCTGCCCTGCTGTCGCCCGGGAGGGGCTCAGGGACAAGGTCAGCCTCGCGCCGCTGGACTCGCTTTGCTCCTCACCCCGCCCCCCTTCTCTTTCTTTTAGGGAACTGCTGAAATCTATCAGAGAGCTGAGGGGGGGAAAGGGAAAGGGCAGGAGGAGGAAGGAAAGCTGTTGTAATTCTAGGCTGATAACGCTTTCGGACCACGACGTCCCCTCTTGTGCCCCCCTCCTCCGGTGCAGCCCTAGAGCTGGGAAGTCGCGGGGCTTGGGGACCGCTAGCCGCGCGCGCCCCGGACCCTTTGTGCGCGGGCCCCTGCGCCCCGGGCGCAGCCCCCGCTTTGTGTGGCGCGCGGGTGCCCCGCCGCGGCCCGGCTTTCTGCAGCTTTGTTTCTCCGAGCCGGGCCGCCCGGGTCCACACCCCAGATGCTCGGGCTGCGGAGCCCGGAGTGCCCCATGAGGTGGCTTCACCCTCTTGTCTCCTTACTACCACCACCCCGAACCTGCACGCTGCTCCCTTTCCCACAGAGGGGACGCCGGCTCACACCCCGTCCATTGTGTTCTTATCCTTGGCTTGCTCCTCCGATGGCCTCCGCTCTTAGAAGGAAAAGGAGACTTGTTTTGGTGAGGCGGGTGGCATGAGGGGACGATAAGGGAAACAGGAAGCGTTTTTTCCCCGTACATTAAAAACGTGGTGTGTTTTTTGGTGTTCGTGCAGCGATTGAGCCCATGCCGAACGTGGTGGAGCTGTGGCAGGCAGAAGAAGGGGAACTCCTGCTGCCCACTCAGGTAAGGACGACCAGGTGACAGGGCGGGTGTGGGTGTGCGAGGGAGGAGGGGCCGGGAGGCGGCCGGCACCCCCCCACCCCCCGGCGGCACAGGCGCTCGGGCCACTTTGCATGGCAAATAATCGGTCGGGCAGAGCCTGAACACCTGGCAACGGTGGCCTTCCCGGCTGCCTTCCGCGCCATGTGACGGGGTGTGAGTCACACCAGCCCCAAGTTCAGAAGGTGGGAGCCCAGGCCACCTCAGCAGGGCCGCGGCCAGCGACTCTGCGCAGAGGGGCTGAACCAGGCGGGCTGCCCCGTCGGCGGGTGGTCTGGAGCACGCTGTTCTCTCTGCAAATGAGCTGGTGTTGTGTGCATGGCAAGTGGCTGCAAGGTTGAGGACAACAGCAGTCTGATTTCATAAATGTTAGTGGTATTTGCCATAGCGTTAAGTACTTTTGGGATAACGATGTGACTTTAAAAGATTGTAAACTTGGATTTTCTCCAAATGCCTTTAATTGTTGTTAAAATACACCCCACTTAGGAACTTGAATTTCAAGTTTTTTTCCCTATATGATATGATTGCATGTGGAAAAATAATTGCTAACATTTTATTTGGAATCTCCAGCATCATATAGGGTTTACTGCTGCAGCAGATAACAGTACTGCAAAGCTTTGGTGTTTGTAAGTTTTAACTTTTACAAGAAGTTCCCATTAATTGCACATTTAAATTAAATGTTGTTGACTGCTTTTCACCAACAGTGTGACTCACATGCATTTTAGGGGGGGAGGGGTTTGAATTATAAGGGAATATTCAGATGGTGTGCAGTTTTCAGATGTTCATTTCTTCCCACATTGGTGGCAGCACTTAGTTCTGTGTTGTCTCTTGTGGCTGTTTAGAAAAACAGGATGTCTAGCTGTAACTTCAGGGGAGAGGCTGTTCAGTTTTATATTTCAGCCTTCCCCCTCCTATGTGAAACATTAAGAGTGCTGGTTTTCAGATATTTGGAATATTCTTTTTGGCCAGGGCTAATGAATAACAGCTTCAAGCCAGAGAGGTGATTTTAGAGGAAAATTTTCCTGGACCTTCCCTTGAAGGAGAGCAGGCTGAATGAGACCAGCCCTTTGAGAAAAGGCCCCATCTGGATGGGAAGGAAACAGTCTTTGCTTTTCCTAAAGGTTTATTCCCAAATGTATTTTTTTTCCCTCACTATAAACAATATATGTGTTTCGTTGAAGGTTTGGAAAATGCAGAAAAAGAGCAAGTTAGAAATTGATCATATTCCTGCTGAGAGAACTGTACTTACAAAGTGGTTATATTTGTGCTTATCAGAGCTCAGCAGTGGCATTAGTGGTATTTTGAGCTAGAGAATTTTTTGTTACGAGAGGCTGTGCTGTGCACTGTGGGATGTTGAGCAGTAGCATCCTTTCCTCTACCCACTGGCTGCCAGTGGTGCTCACTGCTTCCGCTCAACCTTCCCTTCCCCCAACTAAAAATGTCTCCAAACATTACCAGATGTCTCTGGGGAGCAAAACTGCCAGAATGAGAGAAAATTTTTGCATGTTTTTGTATTTGCATTTTTACCCAGTGGTAGTTTCCACCTCTTATTGGCTACCTAGAGTAAAAGAAAAGTAAATTATAGACTAGTGAGTCTATTATAAATTCTCATTTGTTAGTTTAGAGCATTAGTTGAAGATTCACTCAGACATGGAAATGTTAAGGCCTGTGATACGATTATTTTATTTATAGGCTTGAGTTATTTTATAAAATTCTTAATTTCTGGTTTTATTTTGTTTATATGTATAACATAGTTTGGTAAAAAAAAGAATGTTAGAGGGCAGCGCCTGTGGCTCAAAGGAGTAGGATGCTGGCGGAGATGTCTTTATGGGATCCTCATTATAGAGGCATTTATAACTAAGCTATTTTTAAATCAATAATGAGAGTGATATTAAAAATAATTTTCTGGGGTGGCGCTTGTGGCTCAGTGAGTAGGGCCCTGGCCTCATGTACTGAGGGTGGTGGGTTCAAACCCGGACTCAGCCAAACTGCAACAACAACAACAACAAAATAATTTTCTGGGCAGTGCCTGTGGCTCAGCGAGTAGGGCGCCGGCCCCATATACTGAAAGTGGTGGATTCAAACTTGGCCTTGGCCGAACTGCAAAACTAGCTGGGTGTTGTGGCGGGCACCTGTAGTCCCAGCTACTCAGGAGACTAAGGCAAGAGAATCACCTAAGCCCAGTGCTATGTGACGCCGCGGCACTCTACTGAGGGTGATAAAGTGAGACTCTGTCTCTACAAAAAAAAAAAAAAAATTTTATAACTGCTTCTTCCCTATCTATATGTGTACTTTTTACAAACTATCTTACCCTGCATATGCCTGACACACACACACACACACACACACATTTCTTATAAGCTGCAGAGAGTTCTGATGAGATTTATTTTAAGGAATCCTTCTTGAGTATTTTGAAATTTTTTTTTTTTTAAGTAAAAGTTCCCTGGCTCAGCGCCTGTGGCTTAAGCAGCTAAGGCACCAGACACTTACACCTGAGCTGGCCCGCTCTAATCTAGCCCGGGCCTGCCAAACAACAATGACGGCTGCAACCAAAAAATAGCTGGGCATTGTGGTGGGCGCCTGTAGTCCCAGCTACTTGGGAGGTGGAGGCAGGAGAATTGCTTTGCCCAGGAGTTGGAGGTTGCTGTGAGCTGTGATGCCACAGCACTCTAGCGAGGGCCACAACTTGACCCTCTGTCGCCAAAAAAACAAAAAAGAGTTCCCTTATATGTTGAAAAGAGAGTATTTATAGGTGTTATTTAAATTTGAGGGTTTTCTCCTTAATTGGCTAAGTTGACTTTCATTCAGGAAGACTTAGATCAATAAAAAACATGAGAGGATGTGACATGAAATAAACAGAACACTAACATATTTGCCAGCACTGTATAATTATTTATTTTGCAAATGTCTCCTGCTAATTGATTCTTTTTCTTTTTCTGATGGGTCTCTAAGTGATTAAGAGTTTGTATAATAGGGCCGGCCCTATATACCAGAGGCGGTGGGTTCAAACACAGCCCTGGCCAAAAACTGCAAAAAAAAAAAAAAAAAAAAGAATTTGTATAATATGTCCACAGTGAAGATGTTATAAGCTGCCTAACCCTCTGACCAGATATCCTGGGCTTGAATGCTGGTTCTGTCCCTTTTTAGCTTTGTAAATTAACCTGTTTGTCCTCACCTTTCTCATCTGCATAGTGGGAGAATGTTGCTGCTGATTTCAGAGGATTTTGTGAGGATTAAGTAAGCGCCTTGTCCAGGGTATTTCTCAACTGACTGGTAGGTTTGGTCATTGGAAAGCTTGAGTAGCTTTTCTGCTTTGATGGGCCTGACAAAAAGTTTCATAACTTTTTGTTATGTGCTCTTTTATGTTGTAAAATCATTTGGTGTAGGAACATAAAAACTATTTATCCATGGTGATAAATGAGAGGAAGGAAATGTGACTTTATTCTATTTGCAGAACTTTTCCCCTCCTCCAAAGAATGAATACTTTGTTCATTCTTTAGTGCACTGAATCCAAAGCACTGATGGTGTAGAAACCAAACAAGTGTTTTTGTGAACTTACTGTCAAGAAGTAATTGTGGGTGTGCAACATACACACACCTTCCTTCCTTCCTTCTTCACCTTCAGGGTCAGAAAGCATCTGTGATTCCCTGTAATCCATACATGCGGTGATGTTCAGTTGACCTGCTGTGGCCTGCAGGGCCTCTGTAGTCCGTCCTTGTCTGCTGCTCCCCTCAGTCTTCTGGGACACACCCACTAGCCTGACCCTTGGCTGAGCAGGTCCACTATGTATGGTCAGTTGAATAAGAGCAACAAATGCTGTTACCTTGCTGTTTGTTCAGGGACATTCCTTCCTCCTAACTTGCAGTGGTTGTTGTCGTCATTTCTTTTTGAGTTTGTGCTAGTACCTTGAGTGTCTGGACTTTCTTCTTTGTTTTATGTGTGCCATATTTCCCGAACTGGGTTTCACTTAGGAGGGTCTAGACTGCTAAGGCTTGGTGGCCCTGTTGTGGCCACCATGTCCTGGGTACAAGGCAGTAGACATTCAATATTAGCCCATGAGATCTTCCTTGTAGAGGAGAGAAAGGCAGTTGTTAGTATCTTGGCCCAGTTCCAGTTGGTTATTTATGAGGTAACCCAGTTCTGAAAATGGCGGGCAAAATGCCTTAAGTGTTGATTTTCCAGTATCGGGTTACCATCACGTATGTTTATCTGTCTTCATAGTAGGAAGGGTATTCAGGAATCTGCTTTCCCAGTTCATTCAGACTTGTTTGAGAAGAGAAAGCTCACTCCTGATTCTCCCAGATAGCAGGTTTGGGAACTGGAGACAGGTGCTAAGTAGCAGCAGCTGTTACCTGATACAGACTCTTGTTGGTTCTGCGCAGGGCCCGAAGGGTTCAGTGCTCCACTGGCTTGTTTGTTGGTCAGCATACAGTCCATGGGCTTGACCCACTTGGGCCCCTGGGAATACAGTGAGGAAAGTCTCTGCTGGGACCGTGCCTGTGGCTCAGCGAGTAGGGCGCCAGCCCCATATACCGAAGGTGGGGAGTTCAAACCTGGCCTCAGCCAAACTGCAAAACAGAAAAATAGCCGGGCATTGTGGCTGGCGCCTGTAGTCCCAGCTACTCAGGAGGCTGAGGCAAGAGAATCACCTAAGCCCAAGAGCTGGAGGTTGCTGTGAGTGTGTGACGCCATGGCACTCTACCCAGGGCAATAAAGTGAGACTCTACAAAAAAAAAAAGTCTCTGCCTTTAACAATGTCACATCTTCTTTATCCCCGCCCCCTTCCGTGGAGAGTGTTGATAACAGAAATTGGTAGAAAGTGAAACAGGGAATGGTACACTGATCATCTGAGTTCTTTTTTATTATCTCAGGTACTGTGTTATGTAATTGTATCTTACTCCCATTGGTGAATCATTGACTAGTGTTTGGAAATCTTTTTGCCATAGAGATTTATTTTTGGTTTCATCTACTTCCACCATAAACATCAAAAAATAAAAACTAACATGGGTTGAGTAATACTGGCATCATTCAAGTGTGCTTTATGAGTATTAGCTCATATTAATACACTAAAATCTATGAAGTTTTATAACCTGATTTTAGATGAGTAAATTGAGGAACAGAGCAGTTAAATTACTTGTCCAGGGCAATAAGAAAGTGGCAGTTGAGGGAATTCAGCCCAGGAATTACTTAGCTTCAGAGCTTGAGTTTTTAGCCATCTCATTAAGTGTGTGAGTTTCAGTACACCCTGATCAGAAAAGTAGGATTGTGGTAATAAAATTCCTGTGTCTGAGGGAAATAGTTTCATTTTGTGTTTGGTTTACAAAAAGTTGCCTAGGCTCAGCACCTGTAGCTCAGCGGCTAGGGCACCAGTCACATACATCGGGGTTAGCGGGTTTGAACCTGGCCCAGGCCTGCCAAACAACAACAACTATGCCAAAAAAAAAAAGCTGGGCATTGTGGCAGGTGCCTGTAGTCCCAGCTACTTGAGAGGCTGAGGCACGCCAATCTCGTAAGCCAAAGAGTTTGAGGTTACTGCGCGCAGTGAGAACATGGCACCCTACTGGTTCTGTCTCAAAAAAAAAAAAAAAGAAAGAAAGAAAAAGGAAAAATTGCCTAATGAAGTTTGCAATAATAGTTGTGTCTACTTGTGTTTAAGAAACAATTGGTCTCAGCTCTGCAGGCAGATATTTATTATTGAGCATGTACTGTGGTCCAAGCAGTGTTTTTGGTGTGGGATGTCTGTGGCAAGATGAATAAAACAAAAACAACTGCCCTGTGGAGTTTGGAGTCTACATGGAGGCGTGTAGATAATAAATTGTGTTATTTAGCTGGGCACGGTGGCTCATGCCTGTAATCTTAGCACTTGGGAGATTGACGCGAGTGGATTGCCCAAGCTCAGGAGTTTGAGACCAGCCTGAGCAAGAGTGAGACCCCGTCTTTAAAAATAGCTGGGTGTTGTGGCAGGTGCTTGTAGTCCCAGCTACTTGGGAGGCTGAGGTGAGAGAATTGCTTAAGCCCAAATGTTCGAGGTTGCTGTGAGCAGTGATGCCCCGATATTCTATCTCCTGTGACAGAGTGAGACTCCGTCCTCTTCTCCCCCCAAAATTGTGTTATTTAGTCTGTTTCAAGGGCATAAATGTTACATGGTGGCAGGGTGGTGATGGGAGTTGCAGTTTTAATTTAAGAGGTCACGTAGGCCACTTACAGAAGGTATTTGAGCTGATCCTTTAAAGTGGGAGAGAGAACAACCATTGCAGGGGCCCCAGGGGTGAGGGAGTGATGGGATCGGGTCCCTGCCCTTTGAGAGGCGTGTTGGTGGTGAGATAACGCTGGTAATAAGCTGAGACAGCATTTAAGTGCTGAAATGCAGGACCTGAGAGAAGCAGCACTGTGAGGGCTTGGGGAGAAGGGGTCTCTTAGAGATCTGCATTGCTGTGTGTGTAGCCCTGAGCCTGTGCTGGACTGCTCTGCATTAACCAGCATGGTATATATCTGACTAGCAGTAGGGAGCCACTGTGGGTTCTTGGGCAGGGATTGACGTGATGACATTGAGTGCTGGGGCAGGGTCTACGACATGATGGTGAGCGATGATTGACACCGAGAAAGATGGGTGTGAGACCTGTGACTCCAGGGTGCACAGCTGCATAGGATGGGTTGGGCACAGAGGCCCCGTCTGTCATGGTAATCAGGGCCTGGGCTATTAATGTGTGGGCTGAGGTGCTCATGCCTGTAAATCCTAGCTCTCTGGGAGGCTGAGGTGGGAGGATAACCTTGAGCTCAGGAGTCTGGTAACTACTCTGAGCAAGATCAAGACCTCGTTTCTACTAAAAATAGAAACAAAATTAGCTGGGGGTCGTGGTGGGCACCTGTAGTCCCAGCTACTCAGAGGCTGAGGCAGAAGGATTGCTTGGGCCTGAGTTTGAGTTTGCTGTGAGCCAGGCTGCTGAGGCCGTAGCGCTGTAGCCTGGGTGATGGAGTGAGACTCTATCTCAAAAAGAAAAAATCAGCCTTTTTATATTGCTCTTAAAATACATTATGTATTAAGGATATCCTGAGCTAAACCGAATAAATATTTTATATTTGGGGATTTTAAATTATCACTCAACTTTATCTTGTGTGATTAAACATAAAAGTAGTCTCTGGAAGAGAAGTGGTATCTAAGCTTGAGATTATATTCAGGTTGAGGTTTTAATCAGGTAGGATACTTAGAGTGAATATCTGAGAGATCAATTGGTAATTTATAGCTTTGTACTTGTGTCCTTACTAGTGTCGTTCTTTGAATAAATATTTAGGCCAGTCACTGTATTAAACATTCTAACGAATTCATAATCCCTCTGAGATTTGAAGAACTATTTTCTTTTAGTGATTTTGTGTTCCTTTGAAACAACTGTTAAAGTATATTCTTTTTTAATAGGGTGATTCTGAAGAGAATTTGGAGGAGCCTTCTGAAGAACAGAGGTAAGGAAAAAAATGGGAGTGAATATTTATTTGCAGGCTAAGTTTTCCTGCCCACTTTGGGTGTTCTCTCAGAAGTCTTGGTATATGTCCGTGTTTATTTTATTATTTTTTTTGAGACAGAGCCTCAAGCTATCGCCCTGGGTAGAGTGTCGTGGCATTACAGCTCACAGCAACCTCCAATTCCTGGGCTCAAGCGAGTCTCTTGCCTCTGCCTCGTAGCAGAGCTGGGACTCTGCTGGGACTACAGGCGCCCGCCACAACGCCCGGCTATGCATTGTTGGTTGGCGGGCCCAGGCTGGATTTGAACCCGCCAGCTCAGGTTTACATGGCTGGCGCCTTAGCCAGCTGAGCCACAGGCGCCGAGCCTGTCTGTGTTTCTTTAATGTTATCTGTAATACCTCTTTGTTCAGGTTATACAACAAGCTGTGAGAAACACCCCTCTCCTCACTCTCTGCCTGTTTCACTTTTCCCATGGCCTCCTTATGCCTCCCTCTTGTTCACACATGGCTCTGGAGTGTCAGGCACCATGCTGAGTGCTGAACATAAATGATGAGCAAGACCTGCATTGCACGTGGTTACTGTAAATGAAATAATGATAATTGTGATAAACGCTTGTGAGAATTACTTTGCTGTGGCATACAGGACAGTCAGGGGAAGCTCTTCTTAGGAGGTGACGTTCCAGCTGAAAGCCGGAGGATGTAGGGCAGCCACAGAGCAAGGTGGGGAGCGTGTTTTGGCAGAGAGAATGGCAGGTGCAAAGGCCCTGAGGCTGGAAGTGCTGGCAGCTGTCTAGGAACATGGAGAACGCCAGCCAGTGTGGTTTGTAGCATAGTGTCATGAGAGAGAACTGAAGCGGTCACAGGAAGTAGTTTGGGGTTTTAATGTTTGAGTGTAGTGTGAGTTGTTAAAAGATTTTAACAGGGGGCTAGCAAATAAAAAAATACAAATTACATTTTAAAGAGAATACCTTGGTCATGGGGCAATCTTGATTAGTTGTCAAACTGGGTCCCTTAGAAGTACCTGAAGACTCCCTAAGTGGTATCTGGGCTTGAGGATAATTTTCAAAGGAAGCAGCTTCCTATGGCTCTAATCCTAGTACTCTGGGAAGCCAAGGTGGAAGAATCTCTTGCACTCAGGAGTTTGAGACCAGCCTGAGCAAGAAGGAGACCCTGTCTCTAGTAAATATAGAAAAATTACACGGGCATTGTGGCAGGTGCCTGTAGTCCCAGCTAGTAGGGAAGCTGAGGCAAGAGAATCCCTTGAATGCAAAAGTTTGAGGTTGCGGTGAGTAGGCCTGATGGCCCAGCACCGTAGCCCAGGTGATAGAGATAGTGTGAGACTTTCTCAAATGAAGGGAAAAAAAGGAAGCAGCTTCCAGATCTCCAGGGTCCACATTTTCTAAAATGAATCTGAGTTTTAAGTGACCATTTCGTATCTTTCCTTTCGTAGTCTCACCTTGCCATCTTTCACCCAGCTCCAACCCTACTGTGTATATTTGCTTCATTTAGGGTAAAACAAAGAGGCAATTTGAATTACTGGTGTTGGTTAGGAAAAAGTGATTCACTCTGACTAGATGACAAATTTTTTTTTTTTTTTGTAGAGACAGAGTCTCATTTTATTGCCCTTCAGTAGAGTGGGTAGAGTGATGTGGCGTCACAGCTCACAGCAACCTCCAACTCCTGGGCTAAGGCCATTCTCTTGCCTCAGCCTCCTGAGTAGCTGGGACTACAGGTGCCCGCCACAACGCCTGGCTAGATGACAAATTCTTTTTTTTTTTTTTTTTTTTGAGACAGAGCTTCAAGCTGTCACCCTGGATAGAGTGCTGTAGCATCACAGCTCATAGCAACCTCCAATTCCTGGGCTCAAGCGAGTCTCTTGCCTCCACCTCCCAAATAGCTGGGACTACAGGCGCCTGCCACAACGCCTGGCCATTTTTTGGTTGCAGCCGTCGTCGTTGTTTGGCGGGCCTGGGCTGGATCGAACCCCCAGCTTAGGTGTACGTGGCTGGCGCCTTAGCCTGTTGAGCCACAGGCGCCGAGCCTAGATGACAAATTCTTTAGTAACTTTCGTGGTTTTCAGATCTTTGCTTTCAATAAGACTGAAGGAGGACCAAATCAGATTGGCAACTGACACATTAAAAGTTTTTTTTTTTTTTTAAAGGCTGAGTTCCATTCTGCTGCCCAGGCTAGAGTGCCATGGCATCAGTCTAGCTCACAGCAACCCCTCAAATTCACTCCTGGGCTCAAGTGATCCTTTTGCCTCAGCCTCCTGAGTAGCTGGGATCCGCCAGAACATCCGTCACAACACCCAGCTAATTTTTTTTCTAGTTTTTCTATTTTTAGTAGAGATGGGGTCTTCCTCTTGCTCAGGCTGGCCTCAAACTTCCACCTTAAACTCCCACATCGGCCTTCTGGAGTACTAGATTACAGATGTGAGCCACCGAGCCCAGCCAAAAGTTTTATTTATTTATTTATTTATTTATTTTTAAGACAGGGTCTCATTATGTCACCCTCAGTAGAGTGCAATGGCATCATAGCTCACAGCAACATCAATCTCTTAGGCTTGAGCGATTATCTCACTTCATCCTCCTAAGTACCTGGGACTGCAGGCAACTGCCACAATGCCTGGCTATTTTTTGGTTGTAGTTGTCGTTGTTTGGCAGGCCCAGGCTGGATTTGAACCCGCCAGCTCTGTATGTGGCTGGCGCCTTAGCCACTTGAGCTATAGTGCCGAGCCCAAAAGTTATTTTTAATGATAGATTACTGGCATTCATCTTTGGATGAAACACCGAGGCAGTTTAGTGAATATGGGGACAGTGCTATAGCAAAGCTCCTTCCATTCACATATAGCGCCTGTGGCTCAAAGGAGTAGGGGGGTGGGTTCAAGCCCAGCCTGGCCAAAAACTGCAAAAAAATAAAAATAAAAAATAATGCTATCTAAACCTGTTTCATTCTAGCAGTAAATAATGTTATGTTCACATGAACCTATTGGGGGAAAAACAGTTCTATACATGTCATTAAAGGTTGTATTTTCAGTAGGATTTTACTTTTATGTTTAATTACCTATCAGAATTTGTAAAATTTTTGGTTTGACCAATTGTGTACAGTTGGCAGTGGGTATCTATCTGTAAACTTTGCCATGTCGAGACTGAGATTCCTAGGAGATATTCCAATACATTCCATGTGGGAATGACAGGTAGGAGCTCAGAGCCCTGGTCTGAAGATGCACGTGTGTGTACACTCCCCATAGAGAGCCCTGTTGCACGTGTCTTTGTATTTATTTTCTTTTGTAGATGCCATTCTCTCCATACTTATGGATTAGAACTGGTTTCTTTGTTTTTACCAGTGTTCTGTCTAACTTAAATGTATTAATACATTCAATTGGTATTGGTCTTTTGACGCAGTGCCAGATTATCACGAGCGGTGTGGGAGGAAAGGGAGGATTTTGTTGATTTAGGAGAGTGACTTTAAATTTACTCTTGGTGGCTCGGCGCCTGTGGCTCAGCGGGCTAAGGTGCCAGCCACGTACACCTGAGCTGGCGGGTTCGAATCCAGCCTGGGCCCACCAACCAACAATGACGGCTGCAACCCAAACAAATATAGCTAGGCGTTGTGGTGGGCACCTGTCGTCCCAGCTACTTGGGAAGCAGAGGCAGGAGACTTGCTTGAGCCCAGGAATTGGAGGTTGCTATGAGCTGTAATGCCACGACACTCTACCCAGGGCGACAGCTTGAGGCTCTGTCTCAAAAAAAAAAAAGAAAATTTACTCTTGGTGACTTGTGTAAGAAATAAATTTTATATCATGACCATGTATTTTCAGGTGTATAAATATATGTATGTGGATGTAATCTACATACTTATGAAAAAAGTGAATTTAAGTTTCATAAAATAGTATTCTCTCTTATTGTCTGCATTGTACTTTATTTTCTATTTCATTTTATTTCATTTAGAAAAATGCTGGTTGCCGCCTACTGGATTTAGGTATTGGTAATCTCGTTGTTGTGCTGTCATTCACTTACCATACAGTTCACTTAATTGAAGCAGACAGTTGGTTTTTATAATATTCACTGAGTTGTACAACCTGTCAATTTTAGAACCTTTTGTGCCTCCCCAAAGAAATGCCTTATACTTCAGCTGTCAACCTCCAATCTCTCATCCCCACGTAGATTGATTTGAAAACTCCTCAATAGATCATGGTTCACAGTTTATCAACCCCATTATATGTTTTATTTTCCTGATATTGAATATTCTAATATTTGCCATTTATTCCTGGATTTTTTTTTTAAACTCCCATGCCTCTTGTTTCTTTTGTCTTTTTTTTTTTGGTTGAGATTTGCTCCTTACGTGTACAGTTCATGAAAATCTTTGTGTCCGTTTTTTGAAAATGCAGGCTCTGAAGTTCTAAAACTTATCTCTAAATGTAACATTCTCTGATGGGTAGTCCCCTAAGTACTTCCTTTCATTTATCTTCTATTGCATAATTGGGAATGTTTTCTTAATTAAGTTTTTAATTTCTCCAAAACCCATCTAATGTTGTGCTACTTTAAAAATAAATCTTTGGTTTTAGAATAGATTTAGATTTGCAGAAAGTTAGAAAGACAATAGAGGAGGTGTGCCCCTGAGCCTGTTTTTCTCTCTTTTTTATTTATTTTTTATTTTATTTTATTTATTTATTTATTTATTTATTTATTTATTTATTTATTTATTTATTTATTTATTTTTGAGACAGAGCCTCAAGCTGTCGCCCTGGGTAGAGTATTGTGGCATTACAGCTCACAGCAACCTCCAATTCCTGGGCTCAAGCAAGTCTCCTGCCTCCACCTCCCAAGTAGTTGGGACTACAGGCGCCTGCCACAACGCCCAGCTATTTTTGTTTGGGTTGCAGCCGTCATTGTTGGTTGGTGGGCCCAGGCTGGTTTCGAACCCGCCAGCTCAGGTGTACGTGGCTGGCGCCTTAGCCCGCTGAGCCACAGGCGCCGAGCCCTGTTTTTCCCTCTTATCAGTGTCTTACATGACTAGGGTGTATTTGTCACCACTGAGAAACCAACACCAGTCCTTTCCTACCAACTAAACTCCACACTTTATTGAGATGTTACTAGTTTTTCCCTCATGTCCTTTTTGGAGGCAAGTTGTTAAGTGAAGTTGAGCTTAACTTACACAAATTATTTGAAATTCTGTTTGGGAAATTTTTCTATTCTTATTTATTCAGTATGGACTCATGGATATTTATGTGTTGGTTTGAAATCAAATACTAGCTGTGTTTTTAGCAAAACTTTAAAGTTCCTTGCTCCTTGATAGAATCTTACACTTTGTTTTTTTGAGACAGAGTCTCACTTTGTCATCCTAGGTAGGGTGCTGAGGCGCCACAGCTCCCAGCAACCTCAAACTCGGCGTGAGTGATTCTCTGGCCTCAGCCTCCTGAGTAGCTGGGACAACAGGGCCCGCACAGTACCCTGCTATTTTTAGAGACGAGATCTCGCTCTGGCTCAGGCTGGCCTCAAACTTGAGAGCTTCAGTGCACCCTACAGGTGACTGTTCCAGGAGCCCACTCAGGATGCCCCATTACTAGTAGTGGTCACGTCTTCTTAGGTTCCTCTTGCTTGTGACTTTGTCAGACTTTGCTTTTGATGAGTTTGACAGTTTTGAATACTGGTCAGGTATTTTATAAAATATCTCTCAATTTGGATCTGATATTTTTCTCATGGTTAGGTTGGGGTTTTGGGTTTGGGGGAGGAAGACCCCATAGATAAATTGCGTCTGTCCTCATATTACCTCAGGGGCATATAACCAGCATGACTTACCAGTTTGATGTTCACCTTGATCACTGGCTGTGTGTTTACCAGGGTTTTCCCCTGTGAAGTTGCCTTCTTTTCCACCTGTTTTTCCATGTTATACTCTCCGGAGGCAAGTCATTAGGTGGGGTTAGGCTGCACCAACACAGATTGGTGGCATGCATATAGAGAAGTCACTACTAACTTGAGACTTGAGAAATAAATTTGACTGAAAACAGAGTCATAATATGTCCCCCCTAAAGAACAGGTGACACTGATGTTTATCGCTGGAGAAGTGAAGGAGTCTCTGTGTTTCATCCTTATGCATGCATGAGGTGAGGGCGGGAGACTGTTGAGTCTGGGGCTCCAGGGGGCTTCAAGAGCAGCTTGCCTGTTCCCTGAGACGGCCTGGGGAGGCTTTCAGGGTAATTGGGCTCATGGAAGATTGTGTTTGTGTTGTCTTCTGCCTATACTGTATAATTGTATTTGGTCAAAAGCCAGAAAAGCAGTACAGTATTTGAGAAACTTTCTTCCTTCTTTCCTCTTCACCCCCATTTTTCTCCTGAGTGTTCTCAAATATCAGAAATAATCCAGTCCTTTGCTAAGAGAGAAACCTGCTATGGGGATTCAGTGATGAGAGCTGGCTTTAGCTCTTACTCTCGGGGAAACTCATCTGGCTTTCTGTATACATCTCTCTGATAAACTTTTCTTGGGAGTTCATTGTTAGGATTTGAAAAGTTTAAGCATTGGCAAAGTACAGGTAATAACATTATTTTAGCTTTTAAATATGGTTATAAAAACCATAAATACTGAATGGGTAGGAAGTATGTGGAAGGTTTTCTTTGTTGTTATTGTTTGCTTTTAAAATGTACTTTTTTTTTTTTTTTTCTTTTGGCCGGGGCTGGGTTTGAACTCGCCACCTCCGGCATATGGGGCTGGCGCCCTACTCACTGAGCCACAGGCGCCACCCCTTTAAAATGTACTTTTATCTGATTGATCATAGCAGCAAAATGTGTTCTCCTAAAGTAGCTTATGTCAGTTAAAGGCAGATCCTAAGAGTCAGAACATGAGAATCTTGATGACCTCGCAAGTCATAATTTAACAGTAAAATAACTTCATGGAATCCATTCAGTCAGGTATGACTTTAAAAATAGTCCAGCATTGTGGCAGCTATTTGGGAGGCTAAAGCAGGGGGAACACTTGAACCCAAGAGTTTGAAGTTGCTGTGCGTTGCGATGCCATAGCCCTCTACCGTGGGTGACAAAGTGAGCCACCGTTTAAAAAAAAAAAAAAAAAAAAAGGTGGCACCTCTGGCTCAGTGAGAAGGGAGCCGGCCCCATATACCGAAGGTGTCAGGTTCAGGCCCGGCCCCAGCCAAACTGCAACAAAAAAATAGCCAGGCATTGTAGGGGGGTGCCTATAGTCCCAGCTACTAGGGAGGCTGAGGCAAGAGAATCGCCTAGGCCCAGGAGTTGGAGATTGCTGTGAGCTGTGTGACTCCCTGGCACTCCACTGAGAGCGACAAAGTGAGACTCTGTCTCAAAAAAAAAAAAAAAAGAAAGAAAAATTTTTATTTGATCTGGATATAACTTTTTACAGGCACTGGATTGATTAAGTTTGTGTTTATTTGTATTTTTATATTGAAATTGATCCTTGAACCTTTCATAATCCTGTTTTAAAGAACTTTTTAATTCTTTTAAGAATTTTGAAGGGTTACTCTAGAATAATAATAGGCAAAACATTTCATTAATGTCGACATTCCTGAAACAAAAAAATGGAGTTGAAGTCTGGAGAGGTTGGTTATCATGTGTAAATGGGGTGACCTACTTCTAGAACCTCAGTGTTCCTTACTTTAGACTAGAGATTGCCTTTGGGAGAAGTGGTTTTTAACTCAGCCCTGGAAGTCTGACTCAGCTTGCTTCTTTCCATGTTGCCACTCAGTGGTTTGACTAATTATTTATCGCTGCACGTCATAATATGTAACAGTAAAATAACTTCATGGAATCCCTTCAGTCAGATATGACTTCTGAAGAAAGAGCTATAAACAGAGTCAACAACTCAACCTAGGAAGACCTGCCTTTGGAAAATTGTAGCAAATACATTAAAAGACTTGTGAGAAGCTTATTTCAGGCAAGAGTGAAGCTACCCATGTGTAAGCAAGAGAAGAGACTTGAATGTTTTGCCAACTTGTGTTAGAACACAACTTATATTTCTTCAGGAAACTTAGGTAGTTAGGGATGAGCTGACATTTAGGTTTCTTTTAGGCAGTGGGCATTGTGCTTTGATTGTTACTGGTTTTGTTCATGATGGATGGATGAGAATGAAGGTACTTTTGGGACATACCCCGACATTGGCAGTGGTAATAGGATTAGTTCTCCAAGAGGTGCTGGATATGTTGTGAAGCTTCTTACCGCTTGAGAAGGTAGCAGAGCTTGTGATTTCCATGTTCAAAGGAGACTTAGTCTCCCAAGGCAGTATTCTCTGTCTAGGAACACCAATATTAAGATAATGGGGTCTCTCCTGGGAGCTTGTTATTTATTTTAAATGAATTGTCATCAGATTACTAGGTTGTTTTTAGAGTTTTCTACGTGTGAAATATGACTCTGGACTCAGAGTTGTGGGGGGGGCGGGGGGGGGGGCGGGGGGGGGGGGGGGGGGGCGGGTGGGGGGGGGTGGGG
>CAUYON010176430.1:0-32564 GCA_963573935.1 Arctocebus calabarensis
AACAAAAGAACTAGTATACATGACTTATAGAAAAAAAAAAACTCCAGTCTGGGTGACCCAGAGTGAGACCCTGTCTTAAAGAAAAGTTTAAAAAAGAAGAGAGAGAGTGAGAGAGAGAAAAGGAAAAGGCATGGTGCTCACGCCCCAGCCCCTACACCCCCTCCCTAAAAAAAAACTGTAATCCCAGCACCTTGGGTGGGAGGCTGAGTGACAGAGCAAGACCCCGTATTTAAAAAACAAAAAGAAATATTCCTATATATTTCTTTTTTTTTTTTAATTCTTTTTTTTTTTTTTTTTTGAAGCTACTGTGAAGGGAATTATGTCCTTGATTAGCTTCTTATCTTGGTGGTTATTAGTACAAATAGATTTATGTCAAGAAATTGACTTATACATTGTGAGGACTAGCAAGTCTAAAATCTGTAGGGCAGATTGGTAGACTGAAAACTCTTTGAAACCTGTAGTGCAGACTAGTGGACTGGAAACTCTTGGGCAAGAGCTAATAGTGCCGTCTTGAGGCAGAATTTCTTCCTCAAGAACACCTCAGTTTTGCTCTTAAGTTCTTTCAACTGATTAGATGAGGCCCACTCACACTATTGGGGGTAATCTCCTTTACTTTAAGTCAACTTGGTGTAGATGTTCACCCCATCTACAACATATGTTTGCAAGAACATCTGATCAGTTTGATTAAATAACTAAGTACTAGAGCCAAACCAAACTGAGACATAAAAGTAACCATCACAGTAACTATAAGAGTTAGAAAAGGGTGGCACCTGTGGCTCAAAGAGTAGGGCGCCAGCCCCATATACCGGAGGTGGCGGGTTCAAACCCGGCCCTTGCCAAAAACTGCAAAAAAAAAAAAAAAAAAAAAAAAAAGAGTTAGAAAAGAATTCTAAAATATCACAAAGTTTGCAATTTCTGGGCACCAATTGCTAAGGAAAATTGCTGAAAATATTAAAAATTAGAAACTTAATAGGCCCAGAGATACAAAACTCAGATCTCTAAGTAGGAGGCATTGCTCAGCCAATGCCTATTTTCTGAGGTAATAGGGAGGGACCTAGGGGACTAGGACTCAAATCTCTGCAGAAGGGACATTGGCTGACTAATGCTGGTGTCCCCAAGAGGGACAAGATGAAACTGATTCTGCAAGTGTTAGAAGAACTGATAACTGGGTTCAGCTGCTGCTGTAAGAAGGAAATGCTTATGTTATTATGTAGAAGCTTTTCTGGGGTAATGCTCACAAGGATCACACACAGACAGGAAACATACAGAAAAGAGAAAACCCCTGTTTCCTCCTCCAACTTTTAAGGAGCCATTGGCAGAGCCAACTAGAAAAGCAGAAATGTGGTTTTCAGGGCTCCAGCCCTGAAAATGAAAATACCTAGGAATGTACCTAACAAAAGAAATAAAGGATCTCTATAAAGAAAATTATGAAACCCTAAGAAAGGAAATGGCAGAAGACATTAACAAATGGAAGAATATCCCATGGTCATGGCTGGGAAGAATCAACATTGTTAAAATATCTATACTTCCCAAAACATGATCCCAGCTCTAGGATCATGAAGCAGAATATAGAAGGGTGGGTTTAGAACTGGGAAGCAATACTTAATACTGACATAGTCCACTCCATTGGCTATTCAGCCTCCATAACACTGCTCCACAAAAATCTGACTTCGATATTACTACCAAAAATTGTTTCCCTTGGCATGATGCAACTATTCTGCATATAAACCAAGACAGTGTCACCTCCTCCCCAAATACAGAATTCTAAAGTCCCAAAGTCATTGTGTCCATCTCTGAGCAATGTTAATTCCTTCTCAAATTAAGTCATAGTCCTGTTTGAATGTTTCCTAAAAAATTTTTTAAGTTAATTTCCAAAAAAAATGCATATAACAAGTAACTAATCATGAGACATAATTGATATTTGTAACTTTCTTCTTCCACTACCCATCGCTTGTTTCCTTTGACTTCATCTAGGACCTCAGATGGTTGGGCTGTTTTTATGGCGCGGTGCCATAAAAGAATTGGAATCATCAGTGCTTATGCCCTTAGCTGAGGAGCAGGGAAATTGTTGACCTCTGTTAATCTTTGCTACTGGACATGAAAATCCTAAAGGGCACCCTGGAAAATCTCCCTGCTTTTCAAATATGGGTCCTCCCATGTTACCCAAGGAGTAGTAACAACCGGTTTCTCTTTAGTAATCAAGATAAATCCCCCTCACTACAGAGTAACCCTCTTATTTGCCTGTTGGTTCTGCAGCATGAAGAGCAAAAAATGGCCAAAGGGCAGTCTCATCTTCCTAATCAATGGAACATTGGTATATTTCCGGGCAGAGGCATTTGTTGTTTATTAATCAAGACCAGTGGAGTTCAGTTATAGGGACAAAAAGCAAGAATTCTGATTGGGTTATGAGAATTCACAGAAAGAAGAGTCAGACCACCTTCCACCTCTGCTTCCCAAACCCATGCAGTCTGACTGTGGGAAACATAGAACCATACCATTATTTATAATCCAAACTATATCTACATCCTTCCATGTAGAACCCCATTCTTTCAGAGAGCAATCTCCCACTGCTACCACAACTAATTCTTCAGCAGATCATATAATCTTTCTTTTGGGCCAGCTGCTTCTGGGTGCTGGGATTTGTGATTGCATCAGTGAATTCCATGGACATAAACCCATTGCTACACTTCTTTTGAAATGACTTTCTTGATCAGAAGCAATTTTGTATGAAATATACCACATTTTATAATCACAGATGGTGGTGCTGCCAGATTTTTTTGGCAGGAAGGCAAATCTGTACTCAAAGGATCTCCTGAAGCGAGGAACTCTTTTTGCTTTCCTCCATGATGGAAAGGTTGCAGGGCAATCACTTCCCCCTGGGGATTGGATGAGCCCTTTAGGGAATGGTGCCATATCAGGGCCTTAGTGTAGCTGACAAGTCAGGCTCCAGCAGTGTTGGTAGTCAAAAAAGCCTTGATTAGAGTAATTTTATTGTTGAGTCCATGCAGAGTCCTTACTTCAGCATTATGGCCACATTATATAAAGGCCCAGTGAGCAAACACTGGAATAGCTGGAGAAAGATGCTAACCAAAATCGTCAGGATGAGTTCTTTGTCCTCCTTCCACTAAGAAACTCTAAGTCTAGAACTGATTTAGGTCTGAAAATGAGATGAGAAACAATTCAAGTTTTTGGTCACTGGGTACAGATCAAGCAGTATTTTTATAAATTGTCCATCTTTTTTCATTCCTAGACACACTACGATCAGTTAGCCCCATTGAAAATCCCTAAGTTTAACAAATGGTTTGATTACTGCTATGTGCCTTCTGGTTTTTATGGTACGTGTATCTGTAATCCCATTGTTTCTGATGGTTAAGTTACAATATTTGACCTCTGCTATATGGGAATCCTATTATTCCCATAGAAATCACATCCAACTCAATGGCAGTATCTTTCGTCATCACACCTGACTTACAGAAGACAGCTACCACAAAGTTTTTCACAGATTCAAATCCTGCCTTCAGCAATGTATTTCCCAATATCTTAATGAAGAGAGTGTCTTCTGGCCTTCTGGGGGATGTACCTGGGTGTAGATGTGCAAATACCATGTTGTCCATCTTCTTTTCTCCCTAAGCCATGGATGTCTTCCTCTACATCACATCAGGAAAGTTCTGGCATTACAACCTTATTAAACATATGGCACCAATGAGTCCAAGGCTCAGTCAGCCAACCAAGAAATTTTTAGAGCCACTTCCAGTTACAAGAGCTAACACATTAAACCCAGAATATCTCACAAATACACCCAACAAATTCAGTCTGATCCAGTGCTGTATTCCATCCTCCTCAGTCCAACACCCATGGAATCTACTTTCACACAGATTTTCCAGGCTTCTGCCCATATTTACTAGTAAAATCTTGTACTCCTTTCAGCATATAAACTTTTTCCTCCTGAATCGGACTTTGTACTTATCCCCCAAACCTCCAGAGAAATCTGAGATCTGACACCATTATGAGTCTAGTGACAACTTCGTGAGGTTGGGATCCATCTCTTTGAAGGCAATTGTCCAGGTGAAGTTTGTTACAAGGTTTTCAAAAACCCGGATGGGATGGTTGGTTCCACACCTGATGCAACATGATACAGCCCACTGATTAATCTGGGGAAGTTCCTCTTAACCTCATTATAAATAAAGGGCACCTATCTTTCAGGTTGTTTAATGGGTATATGCCCTTCTCATCACCCCCAGCCCACTCACTCCCAGCCCCACCCCCCAGCTACCTATTTCTTGTCTGAAGCCTTCATGAAATGCAAGGAGACTGTTATGGTGCCATCTAGTGGCAACGGCACAACCAACCTTATTTTCTCATCGCTACTAGACAGAAGCCCAGAGGTTGGGGTGGGTTCATTGCAGGCTTTCTCAGACTCCAATTGAAGGATAAAATCATCTTTTCAAGTTCCTACCAGAGCTGCAAAGGAACATTCTCCAGAGTTGACTGATCGTCTTCCTTTAAGGCTGAGCCTAAAGTGAGGTCCTGCAGAAAAAGCCAGTGGAAGTCAGGCCCCCAGATAACATATTCAGCAGCTTGTGCCTACCCATCCCTAAAACTAAGTGTAACTAAGTACAGATTGCAAAGCCTGCTACATACAGGATCTCACGCAGGGATGTTGGGGTCATGCACCATTACCCTCTTCCTTTCAGACAAGAGCACCGTCTGAAAATATCGAACCAGCTTTGTCACACAGACTCTAAACTGCAGAACCCAGGCCAGATCCTCTGCCTGGAGGTGCTGTATCTGCCTCTTTCACGGCCCCTTAGGCGCCCCTACCTGTAGGCAACAACACCCAGGGAGACAGCCTTGAAAAACATCATTATCAACATAGAGAAAGATTGTTTTCCAGCAACGAAGAGCAGCTTTGCTCATTTCTCCTAAACAAGCCCTACTCTTAGATTCATGCAGAGTCATGCAAGTTTACTTCCTTCTCTGTCACACACATGATGCCCCCGAGCACCTGCAGCCCAGCAGCCTCTTTGCTACATCAGTCTCTCCTCTTCTTTATTGGGCCACAAGGTGTCCTTGTTGTCTGCAGAGAGAACGGGCCAGGAGCATTTTCTGTGGAATCCTGCTGAGACTCCTGGCAGCTGCACGTGGCACACAGACAGACACTAAGTCCCTCCCAGGGAGGACGCATTCTCCTTAGGGCAACAGTGTCCAGGTTACCTCTGGATTTCACCCAGGGTGAGTGAGTCCTCTAGTCACGGGAAGTCCTAAGTGCTCCTCACCTGCCCCCTCACTCCATTTACTCTGTCTCAATTCCAGGTCTCTGCTCAGTCCTCTCTTACCCCTAAACACACACACACACACACACACACACACACGCGCGCACACACACACACACACACAGAATGCCCTTCATGCCCCTCCCTAATGCACTGAATTCCATCCTTCCTTCAGGGCCACAATCTCCCTGCAAGCACAGCTAATTCTACTCTAAGATCTCCTGCCTCACCTTAGTCTTGAAGGTAACAAATCAAGAACAGAAGGCATTATGTACAGGATTTGCTCATTTAATCTTTTAAATTTGCTGCTTTCTCCATTTTGTAATCATGGTTCATCTCTTTAATAGCAAAAATGTTTGCCATCACCTGAAGTATTATAGTTAAATCAATTCCTAAGACTTCTTTCTCTCCATATATTTATTCCTATAAATAATTACCACGTTTCAATGTTCCTTCTCACCCTCCTCCTACAAATATAAATCGTATGCTATTTCTGTGTCATAGCTTGTGCCAAGACCTGGGAATTCAGTGCTGAACAGAATAAATATGGTCCCACATAACACAAGTAAACAGCCGTAAATGTGTATAATTACAGCTTGTGATTAATGATTTGAGATAAAAGTGCCAAGAAAAATAGAAGCAGGTTTATTTTTAGATTATAAGACAAAAGAACATCTGAGGAAGTGATAAAAGTAAGCTGAGATGTAATGAAAAGGAAGGAACCAGCCAAAGAGAGGGTTGAGGGAAGAGAGTTCCAGGTCAAGGGAACATCAAGTATGTTCTTCTTCACTCAGGGAATTTCCTGAATGAAGAAGCAGCTTAGCACATTCACAGCAAGAACTGATAGGTATTTGGCTGTGTGACTACAGCATGGTGAGCACAGGCAGAATCAGTCAAACTCTTGAAGGCCATGGTAAGGAAGATGAATTTATACTATATGCCATAAGAAGCCATGAAATTATTTTCAGACATGATCTGGTTTACTGGAGGACTACTGAATAATATGTATGAAATAACTTAGAAGGGTTGAATGTGAAAAAGAAAAGCAGGTTCATAGGTTATAGCAATGGTCCAGACGAGAGATGATATTCTCTTGGACTAACTCAATGTTAGATGTGTTAGTGGAGAGGGAGCCAATTTGAGGTATATTTCAGAGGTAGAATCAATGAACTTGGTGATAATTTGTACCTACCTTTTATTTGTTCTAGGACCCATTTTTTCACTAGTTTGTTCAGGGAGCATTCCAGAATTTACATTCTCTGAGTACATATAAGTGAAGATTTACCTAGGGATAGAATTCTTGGGTCACACAACTTCTTTCCTTTGCAATTTAAAAGACTGTTCCATTGTCTTCTAGAATTTAGAGTTACAGGAGAGGAATCTGAAGCATGCTTGACTTTTGTTTCCATCCTGTGCATTTATTTATAGGGCTTTTGATAATCTTTAAGATGTAAAAGTTCTACTTGGATAGATCTGAGAGTAGCTCTTTTATTAATCTGCCCAACGTAAATAACATTATATAGGGCAGATTAATAGTTAATCCTACCCAGGATCCATGCCCCTGTCTTCTGTATTCAGCAATACCATTCTCCTCTGGAAAACCATCTCCCCCTTACTTGCAGTCCACGTGGGCACTAGATAGATTTGACCCACCCCTCACTCCAGGAATGCACATGTGCTATCAGTGAAATTTATGCAACAACTCTTCTCAGGTAGATTTGTTGATTCATGGGTGAGTACATGACCCAAGTTTAGCCAATCAAAGTCAATGAAGACTAATCCTATTAAAGAGGAAGAGCTCTTTCTTCCCAATGGAGTTCGTAAGCTGAAAGAATGGAAGTGGGGAGAAACGGAGTGCCCACCTACATGAACAACCCACCCAAGAATGAAACTAACCTAGAGGAAAGCAAGAGATTTCTAGACAGATGAATTTCTAGTGAATCCCTTGGACTTCATTATGGAGCTAATAGAATTCCTTTTGTGTTTAATCTAATTTGAGCTAGGACCTGACAAAACCCAGATTCCTGATTTATGTAGCAAGCACATCAATTTTTAAGATAAGATTTTGTTTGAAGCCAACACATGTTTTATGCATGGCTTCTGCTCCAGATGATTCTGTTAATTATTTTCAGGAACTCCTGTTATTTGTGGATTGGTTTTTTGATATCTGCCTTTCACTTTGATTTCTCATTTTCATTTATCTTCTGCTTCTGTGTTCTAAGAAATTTATCTTCACTTTGGCTTTTACTCACTAATTTACAAGTGGTTTCCTGCAGTGTCTGTCTACAAAGTTATGGCTTCCATGTTGAAGTTTAATTCAATAACTATGTTTTCCAGCCTAATATAATTTTTCTTCCATTTGAATGGTGTTCTTCGATAGTGGCTTGGTCTAGCCACACAGATGTGAGTCATTTTAGCATCTCACGTAGGGTATTTTTATATAAATAAACAAAAAAATGAATAGAATTATTCATTTGACAAATCAGTGTTATTCCTGATCATATTATGTAACTCCTCTTAGCCAGCTTTGTCTTTTGTTTGTTCATTTGTTTGTTTTTGAGACAGGGTCTCACTCTGTCACCCTGGGTTGGCATGCTGTGGCATCATAGCTCACAGCAACCTCAAACTCTTAGACTCATGCAATCCCCTTGCCTCAGCCTCCCAAGTACCTGGGACTAGAGCTATCTACCCAATGTCCCACCTATTTTTTTTTTTTTTTTTAGTAGAGACAGGGGTCTTGTTCTTGTTCAGGCTGGTCTTGAACTCCTGAGTTCAAGAAATCCTCCTACCTCCCAGAGTGCTAGGATTACAGGTGTGAGCCAGTGTGCCCAGTCCTGCTTTGTCTTTACAGCTTCTCCTACCTGATAGATAGATAATAGAGATATATGCATATCAAGACCGAGAACAATGCCTACATAAGTTGGCACTCAAAAACGTATCTATTGGGCATGTAAATGGATGAATAGGGATGGGCTGTCACTCTTAATTTACTCAGAGTCTCCTCAAGAAGGTAAAACTGTAACAAAAAGAGGTAGATAATCCAAGACAGGTAATGGAGAGCTATCAGAAATGCATATACGATTAAAAGCAATGGGTCATACAGATATAGGTATGTGCTCTAGAACCAGAGCCAGCCACAACAGGGGGAGACCACTTAGTACTTGAATGATCAGTACAGCATCCACAGAGGATCCAAGGATTGAGTGGAACTTTGAAGAAAGGGTATGGTTTAGAAAGGAAGGGATCTGGTGGATCCTTCCTCCAAAGAGCATTCCTCTGCGATTCAGAACATTCCACCCATGAAGTCAACACTCATTCAATACCTCAAAGACCCAGCTACTTTTCCTACAGTTGGGAATTTCAGGGCCCAAACAGAGAATTTTATTTTTGTCTATTTTTATCTTTTTAGCAGCTTAAGACAACAAATGTTTATTTTGTCACAATTCTGAGGGGTCAGGAATATGGGGGTGGCTTGGCAGGGTGCTTCTTGGCTGAAGGTCTTTCCTGAGGTTGCAGCTGGAGCTGCCATCTCATCTGAAGGCTCAACGGTGGAGGACCCAATTCCAATCTCCCTCACAGGGTTGCTGGCAGGATTCAGCTTCTCAGAGGCTGTTGTCAGAGGACCTCTCTCTGTTCATTCTCATAGGGCTTCCTCACAGGGCAGTTCACAAAATGGCGGCTGACTTTCTGCAGAACAAGCAAGAGAGAAGCATCTCCTGGGAGGGACTTGCTCCAGAAATCCCATGTCTCTACCCAATGTCCCACCTATTTTTTTTTTTTTTTTAGTAGAGACAGGGGTCTTGTTCTTGTTCAGGCTGGTCTTGAACTCCTGAGTTCAAGAAATCCTCCTGCCTCCCAGAGTGCTAGGATTACAGGTGTGAGCCACTGTGCCCAGTCCTGATGGAATGGGGGAGGCATCCAGCCATACAGTCATCCGTGCAACAAGTACCAGACAGAGAATTTTAGATTGAATAATTTCATCCCATCTTCTACCCCTCCACCCCAAATAAAGGTGCAAAAGGCAGTTAAGAAAACAGATTGAGGCAGAATTCTTTGGGAGATGGCTCTCTTGTATTCCTACGTGATCCCTGGGTCATTCTGTTAGACATCTCTGGTCAGGAACACTTTTAAGCACCAAATCTCCTCCTCATTGGGTTTGTTGTGTGCCTGGAAAGACACTAACATTAATAAAAGTTTGTTGTGGAGAGTAAAGACACAGCCTATGACTCATGATGCATATTCAGTCAGATTTTATTCATTCCAATTCCTTCCATGTCTGGTTACTTTCAGCTTCTCACTACCCAGATTATTCCAATGCACCCAACCTAGCGGTTATCTTCAGACAGGGAGACTAAGTAGAAGGTGCAAAAAAAAAAAAAACCAAAAAAACAGCTAAAAATTAAGAAAATGACAATTCTAAAGGGTTGACATTAACACGAGAGAATGTCTATGTTGGAAAACACCTCAGAGCTCACTAACCCCACAGCACAGAGGCCCTCCTTGCCCTGACCTGGATAGATGTCATTCACCTAACTGTGCTTCACGACTTCCAAAGCCTGGTAACCACGTCCTGCGATTATTTGCAAACTCGTGGGGTGAGTGTATGTGGCAAGCAACCCACACTTAAATATACTTGAAGCCCTTCTGTATTTTTGCAGAGGAGAAGCTTTTGTGAGGGGGAGAAAGCAAAGAGAGACAGGGTGCTTGATACTGCAGTGTCCAAGATGGAACGATTTTCTCTCTCACCTTACGGGAGACATTTCCAAGTGCTATTTCTCAAAGCAATGCCACCTTCATTGTTCCAGAGCACCCAAAGTGGCTTATACAGCCCCATCCCTGAAAGTTGAATTTAGTACTTCTAGAGCAAGAGCTGGACCTCTGTATTTCTTTTAAAAGCTTCAAATCATTTTGAAGTGTATCCAGGTTGAAATTCACTTCCTTGGAGAGCTCTGGACTAGATCACTCCATCCCTGGTGATTAAAAAACCTCATGCAAAAAGATAACTCTTAGGCCCTCTGGCAGTTTTCTGTAAGCGTGTTTGTGTACTAATGGCAGCTGGAAATCATTCTCTCCGGCTCTCCCCAAACCCAGCCATGCTCTAACGGATCACCTGAGGCCCCGGCCTCGGCCTCTCCTTCTCTGCATATCACCCAGCTGTGCTCTTTGTTGTGGGCCAGCCAAGGTGCTGACAGGAACAAAAAAGACTTGTTTTTGAGAGTAACGATATAAGCTATGACTCAGATGACACACACATGTCCACAGAGGGAGACTCTCACATCCGACCCACCTTCTTCCGTCCACAAAGAGTCACGTTGCTACTGTAACCACATCACTAATTCTGAAAGATGGGGACTCCTACACTCGGCCTTCGGGTCAATGCCTCTAACGGGGGCAGGGAGCTAGAAGGTACCCAGCCCCAAATTCCTGATACCCCAAGTTCTCTTGGCAGCAACAGCAAAAGCCAAGGGTGTAACTGCACACAGGAGGCAGTGTTCTCAATTTGTGGACTCTCTGGGCACTAGTTTAAAAAGGAGGACTTTTGGAAGGAAACCCACCTTTTGAGCAATCAAAACTGGGTAATTCTGAGTAAGGCTGGTGTTTGCATTTTGCCCACCCGAGACTGAATCTCTAAAAACAAAAACTCTCTGGAAAAGAGAAAGACTTCCCTTCTAGGCCATGGCTGCATCTGTTCCTGAGGTCTTGGCCAGGTTCTTGGTTTCTTTGATGTTCCCTTCACTTCCTATTCCACTGTCCTCCTTAAGAGACATTTTCATCTGCCAAAAGATTGGTCTTTTTTTTAAGCCTAGCAATTTAACCTTGCACGGAAATCCAGTTTTTACATTTGGGCAGAGTGAAGAGTGAGGAGATGGGACAAATGGGCTGAACTGAACAGGAAGAGAAGGGAAAGTGTGTGGATCGGCATCCAGACTTAGAGCTTGCCAATTGGGGGGAAAAAACAGAAAGAAAGAAAGAAAAATCTATGCCCTTATTATGTCATTGAGAATGGAATTATTAAGCTATGATTCACCCATTGAACTCTTTCCCAATTAGCTTGGGTTGTGGAATCAAAAGACCTGGCTTTACGTCATGGCCTCTGTCACTTATTAGCTATGTGATCATGGCTAAATCTGACACTTAGTTCCCTTATCGGTAAATTGGGGCCAATCACCTGATAGGGCTGCTGTTAGTTTTGATTAGATGATGTGTTAAAGTGCCTAGCACAGGTTTTTGGCACTCAAAAAAAAAATTACTAGATATGATTGATAATATAACCCTGCAACGTCTACCTCTCCACACTTACCTCCTCTCACTCCTCTTCACTTACTCCAGGCACCAAGCAACTCAAATTACTTACTATTCTCTAAGGCCACGATAAGCCACAGGCTTTGGAGTCTAACAGAATTGATCTAATCTCATCTCCATCACCAATTTACGAGCTGTGTGACCTTCCTAAGCCTCAGTCCCCTTCTCCATGAATAATAGCCACCTCACCATGTTTTTGCCAAGTGCATCAATGCACAGAAGAGCCCAGGACTGAGCTTGGAGGCCAATATGCTTTGTCCTCCCCTGCCTGCCCTCCCCACAGCCTCCCATGCCGTTCCATACCTTCCCTTCGTGGTACTTTTGCCCAACTGTTTCTTCCTCCTGAAATGCCCCTTCTGCTTTTTCTGCTTGTTGAAGTCTTCCCAAAGCTGTCCTCATTCTAGCTCAATCCCAGCAGAAAAGTTGCCCAGGTAAACCTGTCCACAAATAGAGTACTTACTGAGAGTCTGCTCTGTGGCAGTCACGGCTGCTAATACCTAGATATATAGAAATGATGAATGTCTAGTCTCTGAGCTCAAGAAATTCTGTCTAGTTAACAAAAGAATAAATAGCTATCTGCCAATGAGGGAGAGTAACAGCAGAAGTGACTCAAAAGTGCAGGAACAGCACAGAAGGGGGAGCACTTTGGTCTGACTCAGGTGGGTTGGGGAAACCTCCAAAGAGGCAAGGACCTTTGACTGGAAAGACAAGCAGAGAAGAGGAAAGAAGACTGCCTAAAACGGACCCAGGGTGGCAAATGTCTGAGATAGACAAGCGGGCCAGTAAGGCTGGAGACTGACCTGGAGTGGAGACGGCACAGAGACCCAACAGGATAGGACGGAGGAGGGGACCAGGTGTGAACAGCCATGACTCTCCAAAAAAAAAGCCCGAAGAATACTGTTTCTGCTCATGGGGACAGTGGAAAACAGAGCTGCCATCCCCTGAGGAACATTCTAGAACAGGCATAGTCTCTGTACTCCTTCATCTCCGCCCCATCATAACATTGGCTAAAGGGCCATGGACCATGCTTATAATTCAGAGGACTTGGGGGGTGTGGAAACACACTTCTGCTGGCTTCTTATTTTTAACTACAAGCGAACAACTCTTCTTTTGATTTCTTAAACACAATTGCAAAATTTAGAAAATCCCACTCCACTCACAAGGGAGTGAAAATTAAAAGACCTGGTGCTTTCTGAGGAAGAATGCAATTTGGGAGTGAAAATTTCACCAACATCTCACCATCCGGATATCTCCCTCCCTGAGCCAGACGGAGGTCAATGACCAAGGGCAGGAACAATGCCTCATCCTTTGGCCTTCTACAGTGTGTTCCTGGCCGCAGGTCATTGGTGGTCCTGTTCCTCATGCCTAGCCAACATCATTGCCACCCCCAGGCCCCAGGGCAGCTGGCTGAGATACTTATACCCTGCTCCTGGTTCTTAGAGCACAAGACTAGGAGGGGCTGTGGCCAATCTTCCCATGTTTCTTGCACTCCAGACATACAGAGTGTCTCACCTTACTCCAGACACAGCAGCCCTTCCACAATACCTGAAATCTCCTTCCAGATAAATTGCTCTATTTGGAAGGGTCTTATCACCTTCACCCCTTTCCTTTCCCCATGTCCCTGGCCCACTCAAACACACACACACCACACATTCATATACCCAACTCACACTCTCCCTGGCAATCTCCTACTCACCCTTCAAGTTCAGTCACATCTCACTGTTCTCAGCAAAACCTCCCCTAGCCATCCCCTTCTCCCTCAAGAGGCAAATCACTCTCTCTTTGAGGCCTTGCAGCACTTCTCCATCCCCTGATAACACAGTCCTGTTGTGCAGCAACACACCTGACCATTCCCCTGTCACCCTCAGAGAACCGAGCTTTTTCAGGGTAGTGCTGGAGACTGACACATATCTCTCCTGAGGGCCCAGAATAAAGTCTCGTTTCTTGGCTCGGCACCCGTGGCTCAATGGGCTAAGGCGCCAGCCACGTACACCTGAGCTGGCGGGTTTGAATCCAGCCTGGGCCCGCCAAACAACAATGACGGCTGCAGCCAAAAAATGGCCGGGTGTTGTGGCGGGCGCCTGTGGTCCCAGCTACTTGGGAGGCAGAGGCAGGAGAGTCGCTTGTGCCCAGGAACTGGAGGTTGCTGTGAGTTGTAATGCCATGGCACTCTATTCAGGGTGACAGCTTGAGGCTCTGTCTCAAAAAAAAAAAAAAAAGTCTCATTTCTAATACACACTGTTCTGTGATTGATGGTACTTACCACTTATCTGGAAACTCAGTGGAGTTAGGATTGTCCTTGCCCTGTTTAGCCTGATACCCTCAGCAGCCAGGACAGTGCCTAACATGCAACAGGCCTTCTATACAAATGGGTTGAATTAATTTAATCAATTTGGGACAACTCAATGAAATAAACGACTTAGCCAAGTTGCTTGTTTCTTAAAAATTGATCTATTTAGAGATGACCTATGACTTTAGATGTTTATTAAGTACATGTCCAATTTCTTTTGTTGCACAAGCTCTAAGATAAGATAAACAAACCAGTTTATAGATAGGTGGGAGAGGAGATAAGATGTGTATAAAGACAATACTAACACCAGGTAAATACATGCTAAGAAGAGGGATGGAGAAAGGACAACATGTGTGAATTTTTTCCATCTTGACCCTAACGGCCATATGACCTTGGTCACCTGATTGGAGGGTGGACACCTGACATAAACTGAACTGTTAGTCTGTCTCTCAGAAATTTGAACTTGGAACATCAGAGCACTGGTCAATCTTGGTTGTTCCCTTAAATTAAAGACAAGTAGCCCTTAGAGCTCCGTAGTTGTGGTCTCCTGCAAACTGCTCAGAAGTTCAGAGAGAGCTGGTCTGGGGAGAAAGCAGGATGCAGGGGCACCAAGAAAAAAAGAAAGTAGTGGCCAGGTGACCTATGGATATTCTGTTTGTGGATATTCTGAGACACCCTAGCCTCCCTACAATAAATCTCCTCCTTTTGCTTTAGGTAGCTGAACTGTATCCATGCACCTAACAGCTTTGGTGAAGACTGTGTAGGAGTGAAGAAAAGGACATGACCAGGATAGAAGCTGATGGGGAAAGGATAGGAGGGCGCAGTTTATTGGTCTTTCCTTCCACCCTACACTCCATACTTGCCTTCAGCTTCTCCAATCCAAAGGCCCCTTCATTCCCCTAGACCTAGCCAGGAGGTTGGAAGTAAGGGAACTTGTGACTCAAGCAAAGGCAGTCCTGGCAATTCACCATTGCCCAGAAGCCCAGTCTTCCAGACTCTTGGAATCAGCTGGGCATCTCTGGTCCCAGAGTCCCTATAACAGAAGCGACTTACCCCCAGGAACAGAAGCCAGAAGTGTTCACACATACACACACATGCATGGTACTGCGCATCCATCCATGTGGATGGGGAGGAACACACAACTCCGCACGCTCCCTGTGTGCGTCTTCCCAGAACCATGTTTGAGTATACAAGCACTTCGCTATGGAGGAAAATCATCACTACAAAAAAAAAAAAAAAAAAACTATTGGTACTGTAAGCTCCCTCCTTCTAGTGGCTTTGAGGTCTGCAAAACTGCACACACGGCAACCTCTTTACAATAAATCAACACAACTACTCTGAACCGAATCACACCCTCAATCAAAGCTCATGGCATGTGTGAGAGCTACAGGGGAGAGAGACCAGTGGTGTTTCTCAGTGTGGGGCTCTGACATTTGTCAAATCAGGTGAGGGAAGGGGACAGCCAGATTTTATGGGGCCCTGAGGCGTATACAAAAAGAAGGCAAACTCTTAAGAATAAAAAAAACCCATAAAATTACTAATACAAAATTAGGTCCAGGGCTTTGGAAAGGGCCAATGCAAGTAGGACATCGTGAAGCTTTAGCTTTATTAGCTTCACAGGAAATCAACTTGGGGGGTGGAGGGATGGGAGCTTGAACTTAAGGTTCACTTTCTTTTTCTCTGTCCTTGTCATTTCTATACAACTTGAAGCTCCCAAGGATTGTGGTTTCACAGCAATACTGCTTTCCTTGCAGAGGGGAGACCTAGGCTATAGTGTGGGCCTGTATATAGCTCCTATGGGTCAGAGAGGGGAAGACTAGATGAAATACCAGGTCAGGAGCCTGAGCTTGGCAGCTTGGAAGCAGAGAAAGGAGCCGCTCTCTAACCCAGCAGTTCCTAAACTTTATCTTGGTTTTTTATTTTTTGTTATTTTTGTTTTTTGTTTCCTAGATACAGTCCCACTCTGTTTCCCAGGCTACCATGCCACGACGTCGACCTAACTCATGGCAACCTCAAACTCCTGGGCTCCAGTGATCCTCCTGCCTCAGCCTCCCAAGTAGCTGCAACTACAGGTGCTGACCACAACACCTGGCTATTTTTTTCCTATTTTTAACAGTGATGGGGTCTCGCTGTGCTCAGGCTGGTCTCAAACTCCTTACCTCAAGCAATCCTCTCTCCTCAACCTCCCAGAGTGCTAGGATTACAGGCACAAGCCACCATGCCTGGCCCCAAACATGATCTTGATCCCATTACTTCTACCTCTCATAGATCATCCCCATTTCTGGACCCTACCCCAGTCACACAGTCTCTTCCTTGGGGGCAGGAGAGGCAGGAGACTGACTCACCCTTCATCCTGCAGTACGTCTCTGGGCCTGGGAGGTAATGCAGCTAAGAATGGGATGGAGCCCAGCTCTGCCATTTAGCTGGGGGGCCTAGGGCAAGTTATTTCAAACTTCCCTTTGACTTTCAGTTTCTGAGCAAAAGCTAGGCCCTATCTCATAGGGTTAATGTAAAAATGATTCCGTAAAAATGTCTAATGCTATAAGGTTGACTCTCATAGGTCATAACTTGCCAGAACTATTGGCCAACAGCTATTGGAAGTTAAGGCTCGGATCTTACCACCTTCATGAAGAACATGCCCTCTTGTTGGAGAAGTCTCTTTCCTCACCCATCTCACTGAGGATCTTAAAGCATTTCTCAGATATCCTGCCTCAGAGCAGTGGAAAAGAACTTGAGGCACTTCCCACTCATTTTACCGCCAGCCAAGGTAAGGCCCAGAGCTGTTAAGGACAGGGCCAAAGCTTGAGAGAAAAGCAAAGGCCCTTTGGTGCTGTTGTCTGGACAGAGAAAGCGGTAGAGCTGCCCCTATGGAAAACTCTGACTCTGCCTGGGACCCTGATAAGGAAGCAGGGATGGGCTGCAAATGGTCCCAGAAGTCACCTGTCCACACGACCTATAGCGAGTATGTTCTGCTTTCTCTTTCCACTTCCTTTTGGCACAACAAAACACAGAAGATTCCAGGCTCTCGGAGTAAGAACTGGCTGTCAGGAGGTCTGATCTAGCCATAGCTCCGCCACTAGCTAGCTCTGAGATTCACTTCTTCTGTCTGTAAAATCAAGGAGTGAACCAGATAATATTTAAGGTTCTTATCTTAAACTTATTCACAAATTGCTTCATCGTAAAGACATTTGGAGAAAGAGCCAGAAGCCAGTATCCTTGAATGTGGCACTTCCTACCAGGCACGAGGCGTTCTTTGGGTTCGCATCCTGTCCTTGAAAGTCCCAATCCCTGAGGGGACCGGGCATGAAACAGTCAGCTGCCAGCACCCTTTGGCTATGGAAATTCTAGTGTTTGCGAGTGATGGGGGTGCCTGGAGGAGGCACTGGGGAAGCATGGCGGGGCCTTACACACACACACACAAAAAAAAAAATCTGAGGTGCTTGGATTACAAGAGCCATTTTTCGAGGAATATCTTTTTTTAGGCAAATGAACACAGACACCTGCCCATTGTCAAGTTTGTGACAGGAATTCACAAACTTGTTCCTGTTTTCTAGGAAAAACAATGAGGGATTCAGGTTCAAACTGTAGTAGCAGAAATTCCAACATTTGAAAGAATACCTGAACTCTCGGAGGGAGGGGATGTGGAAAGGGGTGACTGCAGGTCAATGCGGAAACTTCTGTGCTCTGACGTCCATGTGTTCCGAGGAGGATGTACAACATGACCTCCACCTCACCCCACCCTCCGCCATGGATTCCCTTCCTGCCTGAGAATTCAACAGTTATGCATGAATTGAGCAAGAAAGTACAAAGGAGGACTGACATGGCAAAATCCCACAAGGCCCTGGTGAAAGGAACAGGTTTGGCAATGACTGTGTCACAGTGTGACCCTGGACAAGTGACTTAATTTGGCCATGCAAAAATCAAGGATGTTGACATCCTGTCTAGCAACAATCTCCACATTGCACAGGATAAAACCTACCCTGTCAAGGCCGAGCCCAGCCAGAGTCAGGGAAGACTGTTCCTCCTCTAAGCCTTCCTCAGCCTCACACTCAGCACGAAGACACTCTGTGTCCTGGGCCATCAGGCAATGCTACCCTCCTCCTGGACTGTGAGCAGCCCTGGGTTTGTAGCCCTAACTGCACAAAGAGTGGGAACCAGACAAAGATGATGGTGTCCATCACCTGCAGGGGCTCCTAGAGTGATGGATGAAGTTCCCAGACTAACTGAGATCATGAAGGACATGTTGACAGTCACGTATCACTCTAACGACAGGGATAACGTTCTGAGATATGCATCGTCAGGAAATTTTGTGGTTGTGCAAATATCACAAACTGTACTTACACAAACCTAGATGATACAGCCTACTACTGCACACCTGGGTGTGTGGTCGGGCCTATTGCACCTAGGTGACACACCCAGATGGTGTGTTACTGCACGGAATACCGCAGGCAACTGTAATACACTTAGAAGTATTCGTGTGTCTAAACACATCTAAACATACGATACAGTAAAGTGATGATACAGTCTTATAATCTTACTGGACCAACAGTCATATATGCCATCCGTCATCTACCAAAATGTCATTATGCAGCACATGACTGTCATCCTATTGGAAAAATAACACAGCACGAGCCACCCAACTAGTAAGGGATGGAAGATTGGGATGGTTAATTTTGTGTGTCAACTTGACCGAATCATGAGCTGCCTCCGTGTGTGGTTAAAGGCTGAGGCAGGAGGTTTGCTTGATGCTGGGAGTTTGAGGTTGCAGAGCTATGATGCTGCTACTGGGTGTGCTCCTGAGGGCGTTTCTGGAAGACAGTAGCATTTGAATCTGTAGCCTGAGTAAATTGTCCTCCCCAATGTGGGTGGGCACCGTCCAATGTGTTAAGGGGCTCACTGGACAAAAAAGTGAAGGAAAGGAAAGTTCACCCCTCTGTCTGACTGCTTACTCTGAAGCATCCGTCTTCTGTGGTCTGGGCAGTTCTGCTCTCAAGCATTCCGATTGGAGCTGCAATCCACACCATCGACTTTCTGGCTCTCCAGCCTTTGAACATCATCAGCTTTCTGAGGTCTCTAATTTGCAGATAGCAGCTTGTGGGACTTGTCAGCCTCCACAATTGCATAAAGACAATACTTTCATAAGAAATTATATATGCATATAATAGAGTTTTATACATATATACATACAGATGGCTATGATTCTCTGAAATAAACAATTACAGTGATCTCCCTGTTGTCCAGCACCCATGGCGATTGGTTGATTCTGGATAAATGTAGTTTCCAGTTACTTGAGAGTTACTATTAAAATTAAGCCTAACTGATTCTATACCCCATACCATACTATACCATGCCATACACTCTGTATTGACTTTGATATTAATTTTGGAATACACTAATTAAAAGCAAATTAAAGCAAATGAAGGCAAATTTCATTCCCTGTAACACAGTTTTACTATATTATAAAACAGCTTTGTAAATGCAGTGTACAATTTTAGTTAAATGGTGGTCAATACATTTTTCATCTTCACTACCACATTTCTTTTAACTTCAACTAACACACATTAATACTTAAAACTGTTACAGAGAGCACACGGGAGCTGTGGGAGTGATGCAGGAAGCGTCAGCTTACTGATGGTACAGCACACCAAGTTTAAATTTGATTTTTTTTTTTTTGGCCAAGTCTCACCTGCCAGTTGCTTGAGTTCTGAATAATGGAGACTTTACTATACAGGAATGAACTGAATTAATCAGAGAAGCTTTTTCTCTGAGAAGGTGAGAAGAGATGACCCAAGCTGGTGATTCACATCTGTAATCTTAGCACTTTGGGAGGCTGAGGCAGAAGGTTTGCTTGATGCTGGGAGTTTGAGGTTGCAGAGCTATGATGCTGCTACTGCACTCTGTCTAGATAACAGCGTGAGATCCTATATAGAAAAGAGAGATAGAAAGAGAGAGAGAAAGGGAGTCATTGATCCAGACACAACTGGTAGAGTAAGAATGACACAGGAGCAGACACGTGCATAGCCATCCACACGCAGAGGCTGTATGAGCTCACAGCAAGTTACTCCCAGGCCCAGAGTCTCTCCCCTTCCATAGGAGAAGGTAGACTAGCTAGTTGCTATAGCTCCTGCCATACAGCATTGTACTGTTTTGCAATCCTAAGAGTGTAGAAAGGAGTCATAGGGAGAGTTGGCTCGGGTGAAGCAGCTGTTAAGGAGAAGAGTAGGTCAAGCTCTTGAGGCGTCCATTCTGGCCATGATTCAGCCATGTCCAGTTGGGCTACTCACATTCAAACACCATCCCTGATGAGACATCCACAACTAGTTCCTGTAAAACAGCCCCAGAGCAGAAGACAATCTATGGATATGACATAATAAACCCCGCTGGATGCAAAACAAAAACTGAAATGTCTCAGAAAGATAGGGAGGGTACAGAGAGGTGCTGCAGCTTTGAGATGACACATCCAACCCTCTGCAGCAGACCACTGCCCATAGACTGCTGCCAGCTTGAACCGCACCAGCCTTGGCAGCCAGGTGTTACTCTAATTCTCAGATCCTTCAGCTGGCCCATGTCTGAACTTTTTGCACAGAGAGAACAAGATAGCTCCCCAAGGGACACGCAGGCCAGAGCAAAACAGCCAGAATTGTTTTAACTGGCTTGGGGAGATGGTGGAAGGGTTTGGGAGACCTGGAGTGATATTCAGGGCACAGAGAAACGTGGGGACCCTTCCTGCACTCATTGGTTTTTGCCCTGAGATTCCAATATTTTCTATCCCAGAGCACCTTTGCCAGTTCAAATAGGTGCCATGGGCAAAGGTGTGGAAAGGGGAGCGTGGCAGCATTCCAACTTCACAAAGCTCAGGCTGGGTACAAGTCATGAAACGTGGCCCAGGGAAATCCCCACACTGAAGTGCCCCAGCTGGTTTCCCCATCACTTTGGGTAACTTTCCATTGCCACACACCCACCCCTCCTCACCCCCCAGGTCTCTTCTAAAGAACTTATTGCTCACCTAGTAACTAGTCAGGCATGAGAATCAGAAGCCATGAGCCCAGTTTCTGAACTCTAGAAACTATAATCTATGTGAGAAGATGAAACTTATATTCATAAGACATGTAGGGAGAACCCAAGAGTCTATACAATGACCCAGGGCCAAATGGCAGTGCAAGAAGCCTGTTTGGGGGGTGGGGGCGTCCGTGTGAGCTGGAGCAGTCGGAAAAGGGTTCAAGAAGAGAGACAGCCAGTGCACAGCGCACAGGAATTAGGGGGCAGGGCAGGTAACAGGGGTCAGACACTGGAGTAGGCGATGTGACTGACCCTAGAGAAAACACGAGTGAAATAAACCGCTTATTGCCTGCCTACTGTATATATGCTGTGCCAGGCACTTTCCTTCTGTTTCTTCAGTTTATCCTCCCAACAAAGGCGGTAGTGTTCTTATTTCCAGCTTACCAGTGGGGAAACTGAGAGGTCTATATAAATCTAGACTTGACCTGATGGTCAGTAAGAATCTCTGCCAGTGGCTAAAGTGGGGCATAACTTGGTAGCAATGATGACAGAGTAAGATTGGCGTGGGTGTGGTGTCCCAGGTGCTGGAGGACACTGCCCACCAACCACCTAAGGGGTCATGACCCTGGAGCAACGCTAAATGCTGACCTCTGACCTAGGGAGTTTGCCCTTTTGACTCAAGTGCACTAATACCAGCCTTCACACCAAGGGCCTCTATCCACACCTGCTGTCTTTCCCACAGTGCCCAGATCTCCTTGTCAGCACCACCCTCCTCCCTGTCCCTTCCACTGGGTGAGGTAACTGTTAGGAGCCCAGCGAGGTGTGATCATAACAGCCACCCAAACCGTAGCTATGACTAATCGAGTAGTGTTAGAGATTCAGGAAGCATTAATAATTATTACAATTATGTTTTTCTGCTTTGTGTTTTTTTTTTTCTATTTTTTTGAGGTTCCAGGCACAAGGTTGAGGGCGAAAGGAAGGGCTGAGCTTTCGGGAATCGAGAGGCCGTGCCGTTGTGTTCCACTTCCCACACCGTGTGTCGTAGGCGAGGGGGCTGCCTGCTGGGATCCTAGTTGACTCTCCAGGCAGCACCTGGATAGAGGTCTGAGCAATCTGGGGCCCGGGATGAGTCAAGCCAGTTGGGGGAAACGGAGGCATTCTTCCGGAGCGCAACTGCGTGCAGTCGGGGAATCCCTCAAAGGAACCATGGACCCACGCTGACCAAATCCGGCTTGTAGGAAAGCCCTGTCTTGCTACATGACCCCTGATTCATGGCTTTCCCCTCCTGGGGCCTGGCTCACGTGCTGCCCCTGAAGTAGCCACGACCAGCTGCCTCGTGCTATTTTTAAAATAGTCACCCTTCAAAGTCCTCGGAGGACAAACTCCACCTGAGAAGAGACTGAAGTGTCAAAAACCATAAAGCCATCTTCAGAAGGCCTAGGCAGGATCCAGCTCTAGGTGCAAACTCCTGAGGACAGGGCTGACCAGCCCTGTGACTGTCTTGGGTCTATGTGTGTCTCCCACAAACACATTCACGCTCACAAATGCAAATCCTTCTAACTCTAATGGATCCTCAAAGCCCTTCATTTCACTCTTATTAAAATGCAAACCATTCCAGCAGAAGGAAGACTAATATTCCAACATTTATTCAGTATTTTCTCAGTACCGGGCACCAAGAAGTACTTTATTTCAGCTAATCATGTGCCAACTGGTCCCTCCATTGTTCTGATAAGGGACAGCAGAGTATGGGGTCTGCAGCCACACCACCCGGGATTTCAATCCTTGTTCTGACACTAGTTATGTGGGATTGGATTGGGCGCATCACCTCTCTGAACCCACATTCCCCCAGCGATAAGATGGGCTTATAAGTACTTAATATCAACTATACAGATAGTAGGATTGTTGTGAGAAATAAAGGAGTTAATACACATATTCCATTTAGAACAGAGCCTGATGCATTCCAAGGGTTAGCTCTTATTTTGAATGTGTTGTTTATCCTAAAGACTATGTGATTCTTATATCAGGCTCAGTCCTAGAAACTGCTGCTAAAAACAGAGGGAACATGAACATACCAGTCCCCAAAGGGACAGCCAGAGCATCCCATTTTTGTCACTGCCCAATTCTTCCTAAGGTAGCCCTGTCTGAGAGCATACTTAACTGCTATACAGCCTTTAACTGGGGGAGAGAGGCCCTCCCCAGGTTGGGACTGGAGGAGAAAATGATCTAAGCAATTTAGACTGGTCTCCCCCTGCCCAGAAATACCCAGCAGTATTCACTCAGGAAATAGATGGACAGTTGGTTTGTTTTCATATTATTTCCAGGGTAGACTTTTCACTGTTCCCCAGGCTTCCTCAAAAGCTCAGAACAAAAGGAAGGCATCCCAAACTCAACCTTCACGAGCCACAGATGTTACCAAGAAGTGGCAATTTTAGAGAAGTGGGCAGTGTTCATCTTTCACACTGGGAAAGGCAGATGAGACAATTAATCCAAACAGCCTGGAAAGGCCCAGAGCCTGCCCCCACCCACAATCTCACACACACACATACATACAGCCAGGAATGTTCCAGTTTACTTAGATACCCTATCTGGGATATCACCAGTTAAAACGATAGATGTTTTCCTAGGAGGGTGCAGTTGTAAACTATTTTTAAAAGTGTTCAATTGGTCAGTTACCTATAAGAAAATGGGGCTTTTGCCGGGGGAGGAGAAGCCAGCACCTGGTTAGGTGAAGCTCTTGAAAGCTCTTCATGATGGAAACCACATGGTGGCTTTGGAAGCTAACACACTGCTGAGAGGGTACCGAGACCCAAACATGGGGCGCAGGAGGAGATGGGGCTGGGCACAGAGTGCAGGGAACCAAAGTTCAACGGAGGAACCCTGGTCACACCCAGCAGCAGAGCTGCTGAGAATTTGCCCAGCCCCATCCTGGTAATGAACAATTCACCGTAATTGATGAATCTTCTCTATCCCATCCTCCTGCAGTCTCTTGAAACAATCTCTTTTTTTTTTTTTTTTTTACCAAGGGGGAAGTGGAAAAGGTCACTCTGGCAATTTGATTGGAATCTGAGTATTGGTGGTTAGAATGGACACTGTTCATCTTCTGTCTCTTGATCAGTAGATGAAATGGTACATCTGACAAGCCCAGGGAAAGCCCCTCACCCCTCAGTCCAGAAATGTCTTACACACACTGCACAAGAGAGAATAACTTAGCAAAAAGGAATAAAGAAAGATACAAATGTCATCTATCGAGTAACTTCCTGGAATCTTTACTAAGAGAAACTCCTATGGAATAGAGGCTCTTGCCTTCTCTCCTGCCGGCACTGCCTTAAGGCTGGGGTGTGTGCTAAGGGGATTCCAGAGATGGCAAAACCCCTAACATCTTTCCAGCAACTGCTTCTAACCCCTAACCTGGTCCTGTCAGAGGTGGGTGGGGTGGGGCGGAAAGGGGATGAAGTGTCAGAGGCTGGGACAAGCTTGTAAACCCCCACACACCTGCTGGAGCCCTAAACCTGCGTCAGAGTCTGTCTCCATCGAAAGGAAAGAAACCAAGGGTGCCACAACCAAATCACAGTAGCTGGAGTGGAAAATCTAGCTCTGACACAGGCTGTTGGCTCTGGGGAAAATTCTGCCGACCAACCACATTGAGATTCAAACTTGTTTATTTTCTATGGTTTCCAAGCTTGGGTTTTTATTTTATTTTTTCTCTCTTTTTCTATTTGGGAGGCAGTGGGTATTTTCCCTTCCCTGCTCATAACCTTGGGCACAAGCTGAGGAAGAAGCTGAATGCCATGAAGCTCAGGTTTTCTTACGGGGTATTGAGAAGATGGCATAATAACAGAACCACACCTTCGCGACACATTTAAACCGTTTAAAAATTATGGGTGCACATTGTCATCTCAGCATACTGATGTGGGGGAAGGAATGAACTGATTATCAGGAGACTAAAGTTCTCATTCCTACGCTGCCTCTCAGGCAAGTCCTTGAAAGGCTCTACATTTCTACAGGTTTCCACGTCTGTTAAAATAAAAAAGGAGGGAAATAAAGAAATGAACTGTAAAATCAATTCCAAAATTCCTTTCAACTGTAATAACTCTAAGCATTTAACTTGGACTTGAGTCTTAGCTCTATACATCCAGGCTATCTGACTTTGGGCACGTCAGCTAAACTCTCTGAGCCTCAGTTTCTTCATCTGTAAAACTGCAGTAAGAACCCCAAATGGCACAATACATATAAGGGCACTTTGTAAACCCTGGAGTTCCAGACACATGGAGAATGTGTGTGTCATCTCCACTTATCAGGGCAAATGTCAATGGAAGAAAGAATGTTCTGATGATCTGGAACTCCAGGCACTCCATGAAGTTATCAACATGTTTATAAGGAATCAGGAAGGGCCTTTATTGGGCCAAAAAAAAATTGGGCCATCAGGATCCTTAGACACTATGGAATCTTTGCTAACAAGCCTTATGAAATGACCATTAGTCATTTCGTCAAGGCAGGGGGCTAGACCAAATGACTCCTAGTTCCCTTGTAGTACAAGAATTTCTCTTTTTTTAGCTTCTCCTATAGGGGCTAGACTAGAGAAATAATTCACATAGGTAACAGACACTTGGATTAAGCTGAACCATTCCAATCTCTAAGGCTTATTGGAACCTGGGGGTGGCTTCCTGGAGGATGCTTTTAGAGGATATGAGTTCATCGACATTTTCCAAAGCGTTGAGAGGATGGGTGGAGTAGCAAGCAGATGAGATAAAAGATATGCAGAGGAGTAGTTCAGTAGTTTTCAAGTGAAGTTCATTGAGCAAGTACAGCTACTTAGAAAATTCTGGCTCAGATAAGAAGTTTCATGGTATAGTCATGTTAAAGATCTAAGTTTTGGGGTCAAATCTGGGTTCATATTTCTACCCTCAACCTCTTACTAACTGTATGACCTAGGGTTAGTCATTAGAGCTTTATTTTATTGTAAAATAATTGCATAAAATCTTATGGTTATAAAATTTAAAAATGAAATAATATAAATAAAGCATCTGGCACATAGTGAGAAATCAAAGAGTGATAAAGGCAATCCGAGCAAGGCAGGGTGCGGTCTGCTGCAGAGGCCCAGGGTGTGCCATGGCGCACGGTGGGCACGCAGTGGGTGCACAATGTACAGCACCAGAGAGCTGCATCAGTTAGTCACGGGACAGCTGCAAGGAGTCACAGACACACACATGAGCACACACTCACACAACAGATAAGATTGCTTAAGTCATCTCTGGGATTGAGAAGATGAATAAGAGATCTGCAGACCAGTGTGTTTCCCCAACCATGTCACAAGGAAGGAAGGTCCACAGGGTCCCTGAGAACCCTGGGTAGAGGGGGATTTTAGAGGGAAGCTTGCTAAAAAGCACAGATTCCCATGGCTGTGGATATGGCTGGTGGAAAGGAAAATAAGCCTGATGGGGCTGCACCACATGGTACAGGGAGAGGGCAATGCAGCCCAGGGACAGGGTGTGCGGCGTGGTGGCTTGTGGCATGACTGGGGAGAGAAACTCCTGGGTCCTACTTCTGCTGCCGGCTGTGGGAAAGCCACCAAGGCCTCCCTCCTTGAGCCAAGGACAAGACCACAGAGGGGCCACCTCTTCTCTGTGTTTCGCTATCGTGTGGCCACTTATCGGCAAGCCCCTTTGAACACCAACATGGAGAAAGAACTGAGGAGTCTCCCCAAGTCACAGAGACTCACTATATGTAGGCGACATCTCCAAAGTCACACAAAAGAAAGACAAAAACCCAGGCCTCCTTTTTCCTGGGCCTGGGGCTTTATCATTTGAGAATCTGAAACCCAAACCCTAGCCAAAATAAGCAAACGGTCACACCAAGCTAGACTGTGTCTCCTCTCTATCCATGGCATACACAGTAGAACCTCCACAGTTGACCCCCTTCTACATTAACCACCTCCTTAACTTGACCTAATTTTCATAGACCAGACAGGTTCCCCATATACCTATCAGTACAGTAGGCCTAGTTTCTTGTGTTGACCATCTCTGTATGTTGACCAGTTTGTTACAGTCTCTTGGGTTGTCAACTTACAATGGGTCTACAGTATAAAACAAGCCTCAAGGACAAAAAATGCACAACACACACACGTGCACGTGCACGTGCACCTGCAACCATGCAGGAAAAACCACTTCACGACTCTAGGTAGTGTGCACAAAGTGCAGCCGAGGGTGATCATAAGCACTAGGACATTTCATTTTTTGCTTTTTTGATGAAATCTCACTGGTGTCAGGTTGTTAAAGCCTCACGGAAAAGGTGACACTGAACTGGAAGGAGCCTGTCGGATGAAAGGCGGGTGGGCGCTGCAGGCCAGTAAAGCCATGTGTGGAAGCAAGGACGTGGGAGAGGACAGGGTGTCTCCGATAACAGTGAGGGCCCTCTGGTTTCAGCCAGAGGCCTTGCACAGAGACTCTGTGGGAAAAGAAGGCTACAAAGGCCTCTGTGAATGCTAAGTTAGGCTGACCAGGCTCTGTTCTAAAGGCACAGGGCAGCCATTGAAGGTTTATGAGAGCAGGGATCTGGGGATAAAATTAGTGTGTTGGAAAGATGGCTTGGTGGCCTGGAAAAATCTAAAATGACTTCAGGAGTGTATTCTGTGCTCTGATGACTCATAGGACAGAGGGGGCGATACATGATAGGGGTTAACTTGGTTGCCTGCAGAACATCAAGGGCAGTGACTGCCAGCTACAGCTGAACTCCATGTGACCCTCAGCTCAGCCAGGGCGTGACATGCAGGCGGCCAAGGGTGGGATCACCGTGACCAGCTCATAATTCACACAGACCCCACAGACCCAGATCTTGATTACGGCGGTCCTGGAGCCTCAACCCCAATTTCCCCTCCACTGTAGGATACACAGGAGCAAGCTCTGGCTCCATGTGGCCTGCTGCAACCCAGCCTCTTCTCCTCCTCTGCAGTTTACCCTAAGGCCTACTGATTTTACATGAAATGAAACAAAAGCCACAGCTGTGGTCACTGTGGCCAGAAGCTCCTGTGTCCCACTCCAGCCCGTCCGCCTCCACCAAGGGCCCCACCTCAGTAGTTGGCAGCAGCCTCCACCCACATCACAACAGACTCGGTGGGATGTTAACTCCTCCTCCCCTCGCACCAATTTTGGATGCTCAAAGTCATTTCAGGAGGCCCAGAAGGGAAAGCGAAATTGTGGTGGCATCAACAGTCACAGCTGTTCTGATAGCAATGGTTGTAGTAGTTGTAATAGTCAACGTATAGTTGGTATTGTCGCAGTGTAAGCAACAGATCATCAAGTAAGAGTTGAGTATTTGCCATGTGCCAGGCACTATGACAAGCATATGTCCCACTTTCTTCTCCTAAGCAGGAGGTAGATGTTTGTATTGTTTCCATCTTACAGATGGGATAGGTTTTCCTTGGTGAAGGACATGGAGTTCTGGACTCCAATGGCAGAGCTTCCAGCTTGCCCATGACTCCCTCTAAAAATGCCTTATCTTCCCTCCTCTCCCACTGCCTCAGCCTCTCCCCCAACACCACCTCTCCCTAACACAGTTTAGCTCTTGGGACTCCTTTAACCAGGGACACATTTTTGTACTTCAGTGCAGATACCATTCCGCTTTTGCACATATATCTATCAGTCACTTTTTGGAGCCTGGAAACTCCTCTTATAAATGCCGATTTGTTCCCAGCTTACAATGTGGTTGGATTGCATTATAGCACCAACCTCAGTTCAGGTTCTTAGTAGCTGGGGTATTTGAGATGAACAAAGGAAAACTCCCTTCTCCTGCTAGACATATGACCAGCCTTCAGCAACATTGGAAATAGACAAAGTTGTCTTGGGTCAAATCGTATCGTGTTTACTCTCTCTCCCTGGGACCCCCCTTCTGGAGGTTCCTTCCTGCTTTCCCCTCTGAGGGGCTCTAGGCTCTGGATTGAAATCCCACCTTCTGCCCTGCTTACCTAAGTGCTCCCAAATGACTTGCGCTCCTCCACTCTCCCTCTCCCAGGGAGAGGGAGTAAAGCACGATAAGATGTGACCCAAGAAGGGAGTTTTCCTTTGTTCATCTCACTTATTCCAGCTTCTGATCCGGCCTCACACTGAGCTCAGCCTCTGGAATCAGCATGCCCAAGGGTTGACTGCTTCTTTTTCACTACTTCTTACCCACCTTTACATTTGATTAATGGTTCTTTTCTTTTCCTTTTCCTTTCCTTTTCCTTTCTTTCTTTCACAGAGTCTGGTCTCCAACTCCTAGCCTTCTAGCAACCTTCCAAAAGTGCTGGGACTGTAGGCTTGGGTCACCATGCCCCACTGCTACTGGTTATTTTATAAAGGCTTTCTCAGAAGCAGGGTTGAGGAAGAACCAACTGCTGCCATTCAAATCTATAGGAAACAGGCACTTCTGTATTGGGGGGCGACATATGTATTCTTTCGCACTATCTCTGGTATTGTTCTGTGGGTCTTCAGTCTACCCACGCTGCCTGGGGCTTCCCTCGTGGGTCCATGGATCTGCCGATCCAGAGCCTGGATGATGCACGTGTTCATATTCACGGTTTTCACCATGGTGATGAGATGTCCTGTTTCCAGGACTGTTCTTTCCTCTGCCTTCTCTCCTTTCCCCTGTAGGATTCGATGGAGGGGCTGGAGGACTTTAGTGTGTCAAAGCCTGTGGTAGTTGGCACCTCAAGCCAACCTCACGGTGCTCTGCTATGGGAACCCAGTACCCACGGTCACCTCCCCTCAAGGTAACCTATTATCTGAGCCCCGTGTCAGGAGTCAACCACACCAAGAACACTTCCTCCTCGGCGCGGGCCTGCCTCACAGCAGACATCAAAACAATGAAGACATGTTAGCACTTGGCGCAGATACTTTCTTGAGAACACAGGGGCCCTCCTGAAACAGAGGTGCACTCTCTAGGGCTTTCCAGTAATATTTTTTCCTCCCCGAGAGAGTCAGTGTGAGAAATCCACTTCCGGAAAGTGATCACCTCCCTTCCACGCCCCCGCCAACCTTGGGTCCACGCTCTTGAGGAAAAGGCAGCATCACGTCCTCCCTACCAAGCCGAGGCCCCTCTGATTTCCACTGCTCTCAGCAGGCCTGACTCACAACGAAACTGCAACCTCAAAGTGCTGGGGGCCAGGATTGCGAGAAGGAAACACAGGTGAACACACGCAAAAGCTGCTTGAAGGAAAGGGTTTTTTCCTGTTACAGAGTGGCACTTGCAGCGCTGGGCAGAAGCTATGAACTGAAAGAGGGTGAAGGGGCCTGGTCTTGTGCTGACCTGGTGGATTCGGCAAGGAGGGAAACTATGCCTCAGAACCACATGTGTCAACTCAACTCCTGTGCTCTGCTGCAGAGATAAGCCCAAAGGCAGAGCGCATCTTGGGTTTCTAACTGGCTTCTAACTTGGGTTTCCAAGGCTCTGGATCGGCAGATCCATGGATCCATGAGGGAAGCTCTAGGCAGTTACACTAACAGAACACTTGGACCCAGGGTAGGGTTAGGGGGTCCAAAGTGGTGAAGGCAGGTCCAACCTTTGCCGTCAGAGGTATATGAAATGTGCCGCCTAACGAAGGCTTGAGTATGCAACCTTAGCTATTCTTTTGTGTAATCAATTGACTTATTACCAGTTTATTTCCAACCTTCTACTTGAGGTTCCCGACCTCAAGGTGCCATCTAGGGACAGTCTCAAATCACCCAGAAGCCAAGGCACAGAGTCTCTTCACTTATTTAAAAGAATAATATGTTTTAAAGCATTACTTTTAAGATTAAAAAGTAATACTTCTTATAGTAAACTCCCTATTTTTTGGAACTCAAGCAACTAGCACACAACCTGGCCCCCGCCCCCCCCCAAAAAAAAACCAGCATTTAAACTCGGTATGCCATGCCACCAATAAGCTGACACTTTATGCACCACTCCCACAGCTCCCACGTACTCTGTAACCGTTTTAAGTGTTAATGTGTGTTAGTTGAAGTTAAAATAATATGGTCGTTAAGTTGAAAAGTGTTGACCACCATTTAACTAAAATTGAACACTGCCTTTACAAAGCTGTTTTATAATACAGTTAGACTGTTATAGGAGGTAAAATTTGCCTTTATTAGTCTTAATTTGTTTCTAATTAATGTATTCTAATATTAATATCAAAGTCAACCCAGAGTTTATGTTATGGTATGGTATGAGTATAGAATTAGTTAAGCCTATTTTTAATATTAACTCTCAGACAACCAGAAACTACATTTATCCAGAAGTGACCAATCTCCACGGATGCTGAGCAACAGGAGGATTTTATAGTTTAACTGAGTGTTATTTGAACTATATCTGGTTGTAGCATCTTAGGGCCTTGGGAGTTCTAAGTCCAACTCTAGGGGAACAAAGAATTTCATTTTATCGAAGGTGCCTCCCAGATGGATGAGCAACCAGAAATTAAGCTTTAACTTGAGCACACAATGTCTGGCTCAGTTTCTGAAGGGTTACCCACCCACTATGGTGATTTCTAAATCAGTCAAATCAGTGGGGTGAGAAGACAATGGCAAGCCAGTGATATTGATAAGATTGGATAAATCCTGGCCAGGTAGGTTGGGAAATGTATGTTTTTATTTCAAAAGTGCTTTTAAAAACCTGATAAAGCAGAACTTTTAAGCTGCCCCTCAGAATTGAAGGAGAGAGAAAAAGAGGGGAATAAAAGGCAGAAGCGGAAAGTCGAGCCCAAGATAAGCCTGCAGCAGAGCCCCCCTGACAGCACTGTATCCCCTGACCACACGCAGCCCTGGAACCTGCTCCCAAGCCCGGGGACTCTCAGAGAAAGGGTTAACAGTGATGGGAAGGGCATTGGCCAATCAGCCCCCAAACTCCTGTGGGCTCTGACTTGAAACCACAAACACTCCCCGTGAGGCACTTCAGCTTCCATGACATACGAGAGGCTCACGGGACCCTGAAGGACCACACTGGCTATTCGAAAACTCTGAATAAAGAAGATAGAAGTAGACCTCTCCTTTCTTCATCAGGCACCCTATGGGAATACTCCCCACACCTTTCTCTAAGGCCACACGTTGACCACTCTCCTCCACTCAGCCTCATCTACACATTGCTATGAAACACTTAAGTCATCAAACCGTGGTCCAAGGAACCCTGGGAGGCCTTATCTTTTCCAACTACTTATCTTGTGAAACTGGATTTTCTTCATATGCTTCAACCAAAACAAGATAGCACAACAGACTGACTGTCAGAGCAAAGGGGAGAACTAGCTTCTTCTATCAAACTAGATAGTTAAAAAGACTTGGGGAAAAAATGTAAAACAATCCACTTTTCTCACTCAATGTGTTTTAGTTTGGAAAATAGTTACTTCATTTAAAAACATAGTTTTGATATTAACCGTTAAAGGGCTTATTATTGTTTATGACTTTAAAGTGATGTCCTAAGTAGATTTTTTTTTTTTTTTTGAGACAGAGTCTCAAGCTGTCACCCTGGGTAGAGTGCCGTGGCTTCACAGCTCACAGCAACCTCCAATTCCTGGGCTCAAGTGAGTCTCCTGCCTCCACCTCCCAAGTAGCTGGGACTAAAGGCGCCCGCCACAACGCCTGGCCATTTTTTGGTTGCAGCCGTCATTGTTGTTTGGCGGGCCCAGGCTGGATTCAAACCTGCCAGCTCAGGTGTACGTGGCTGGTGCCCCAGCCCGTTGAGCCGCAGGCACCGAGCCTAGT